>JACEGR010002787.1:0-119602 GCA_014170235.1 Listronotus bonariensis
ATTGCTCAGTGGTTGATTTTACAAAACTAAGCCCTCAATAATGTATACGAATAAAAAGCACATTTTAAAGAGCATTGTAAAAAAAATTAATACTATATGATATTGTTTTTTTTTGTATTACTTTTATGGTAACATAAATTTTTATTGGATTAGGCAATAAAACTGGAACTGTGTTGACATATATTACCCAAAATTAACCACAAATTTTGTTTTTAATAAGAAAAAAATATGTTGGTGTGGCTAATAAGGTCTGTCGGGTAATTATTAACAAAAATCCAATTTAAAATAATTGGTGACCCTCTGACCAAAAAGCATTTTTCTTCTTCCAATTTATACACCTTGTATGTGCCCCAAATTCGACCCTCTCTGGAATATTGTTCTCATGTCTGGGGAATGGCATCCCCTACAACCCTCAGCATTCTTGATGCCATTCAAAGAAGGGCTGTTCGTCTTATTAATGATCCTTTACTGACTCAAAGACTTTCTTCTCTTGCCCATCGTCGAGCTGTGGGAGATCTATCGCTCTTCTATAGATACTTTTACGGCTTCTGCTCCGACGAATTATCCAGTATAGTTTCTCCTTTTGCAGCTTCCAACAGAGAAACTCGTGGTGCCGCGCGTATGCATCCCTATACAGTTCAATTGGATAGGCCCCGAACTTCCCGTTTCGTTCTTTTTTATCCCTACAGTTTCTAGACTGTGGAACCCACTGCCAGCGGAGGTCTTTCCTTCCCCCCAAATCTTCAAGTTTTTAAGTCCCGTGTTAACAAACTTTCTCTTTCCCTGCTTAAGACACCCACGGTACGCTAGTATTTAGGCTTTCAGCCTTCGTGGATTGTCCAAAGATAACAAAAAAAATTGGTGACCCTCAAGGCCACATTCATATGTAGACAACACTTACAGATGGTGATTTAGGCTTGTAGTAGCGCATTAGCTTGTTCGCTGTCACTAGTGGGACGTCTTTTATAGTGAGGGCCACACTACTGGCAAAAATAAAAAATGGATCAACTTTATCATAGGTATATTTTGTAATATTGCACCTACATTTACATCTGGAAAACAATGCATTGGCAGACTTATGTTTATATGAACTTTTCTTTATATTTTTAATGCAGAATTTGTCTTTATATTTTCTTAAAATTCTGTGAAGATAGACAATTTCGTTTATCACTCCAAATATTTTCCAATTTCAATTTAATATATTTAACTATTTTGAGAAGTCTTTGTAAACTTTAATTATTTTACATGTTTACAAAGGTGGGTTTCTTTGATTGACGATAATTAATCAAACTTAGAAACTTTTATTATAGTTCGTGTGACGTGGCACTATAAAAAAATTCTTAAATTATAACATTTTTTATCCAAGTCCTACAAAAAACCGAACATCCTCTTGTCCGGTTTGCTAAGATTTTTTTGACCGGACAGATATCAAAAAATCGGACTGTCCGGTCAAAAACCGGACATTTGGCAACCCTACATAACCTGCATGTTAATTCTACAAATGCCAATTAATTTTGCATCATCTAAACCAGCTCAAAAATACTCGTTTTTAAGTTTTATATCATTTTATTTTTAAAATACAGGGTGGCCCACCATATTCGACACGGTCTGTAGGTGGATAACTATGGGGTTTTAAAAAAGTGAATACTGGAACATATACAGGTCGGATAAGACCACAGTATAAAATTATTTTAGTCTATACAGGGTGTCTCAAAAAGTGTGACGTATCAAAGTTATATTTTTTAAATAGAACACCCTATATTTTATGACGGTTTTAGATTTTACTTTAAAAATAACTTAAGTTTGCTTATAGTACTAAGTGTCTAATTTTATTCGTTTTTGTGATATTTGATTTTTTGAAAAATGCAGAGGTAAAATTAAATTGATTTTACTTTAACACTTTTAACACTTTAAACTTTAAAATGTGTAACAAGATTAGAAAAAGTCTGCCATATCATACGTAGGTCAAATCAAGATTAAATATTGTACAGGGTGATCAAAAAATAATTTTAATTTTTCAGAAAATCAAATAGCCATATCTCTCTTATTTTAAAAGGAACACCCTGTATTTTTTACGTCACATGATGACAAATAAAATACTCTTTCAAATGGTGTATAGGTTGCCTATACCATCTTTTTGTGCTTTTTTAGTAAAATCTGTTTTTACAAATTTTTAGTCCAAATGTTTATTTAAATTAAAGTCGGCTGTGACATAGCGAGCCATTAATATTTTTCTTAAGAAAATAACAACGACCATTTATTGATTACTAGTGTTTTAGTCAGTTTAAAAGAAATTTCAATGATTTTAAATAAAAACCCTTCTTCTACAACAACAAGATGATATAATACTGGTAGGATGTGAAAAAATGGTTTCCTTTAGTCTAGAGTTAATCCTGAAAAATATTCCAGGAGAAACCATCTGATAACCTTAATAGTTGTTTTAAAAAAATTTGACACAGTGATTATGGATAATGGAAGAAACGAATTATAGGTCACAGAATATCGTCATAACTGACCAGAGGCGTTATTAGGATTGTTTAAAAACACAAGTTTTATCATTACCACATTCAGCTGAAATGAGTGTTATTGGAAGTAGCATTATAAGCAACTAGTGACTTTTTTTTCTGTGAATTTTAAAAATAGTGGCGGATAATACAAAATCTTTTAATTTTGTGCTTTTTTTCCAACAAATTTACATTTTGCAATAACGGCTTAGTAAATAGGCATAGCTATATCACAGCCTACTTACATTTAAATAGACATTTGGAATAAAAATATGTTTAAACGGAATTTACTTAAAAGTATAAAAGACAGGTATAGGCAACCTATACACCATTTGAAAGAGCATTTGGTTTATCATCACGTGGTGTAAAAAAATACAGGGTGTTCCATTTAAAATAAGAGAGATATTGCTATTTGACTTTCTAAAAAATTGAAATTATTTTTTGATCACCCTGTATAATCTATGATCTCGATATGACCTACGTATGATAAGGCAGACTTTTCTTAATCTTGTAACGAATTTTAAAGTTTAAGGAGTTTATTATTGTTAAAATAAAATTAATTTAATTGCACCCCTGCATTTTGAAAAAAAATCAAATATCACAAAAACGAATAAAATTAGACACTTGGTATTATTAACAAACTTAAATTATTTTTTTATGTAGAATCTAAAACCGTCATAAAATATAGGGTGTTCCATTTAAAAAAATATAACTTTGATACGTCACACTTTTTTGAAGACATCCTGTATGGAGTAAAATAATTTTATACTGTGGCCTTATCCGACCTGTATATGTTTCAGTATTTACTTTTTTAAAAATCTCATGGTTATCCAGCTACAGACCGTGTCGAATATAGTGGGCCACCCTCTATATAAAACCTCTCTAAAATAATTTTAAATAAAACAGTTTTTACTTAAATTAATTATTTAGTATCCTAATTATTATCACCAGTTTAAACCATAAGTAAATCATACGCCTAACTAAAAGTTGGGTTGTTATTAGTAAATTTTCAATAACAAGCAAAGTTAGGAAATTGCAAACAGTTTCGTTGAAAATTAAACCTGTCAGCTGCTACTATATCAAACTTACAAAATTGTTCCTAATTCGATATATACACTAGAAAAAATAAAAACTGTTTTAATTTTTTTAATTACAAACGAAAAAATAGCGCGTTTATTATACAGGGTGTTCGAAAATTCCGTTCGTATATTTTAAGGGGGATTTTACACAAGAATTTATGAAAAATTTCATATGAACATATTATGTCCTAAACGTCTTAGTTAAAAAAATTTCCTACGACCACTTGTGAAAATAGCAAATAGCACACTGATTTCATGCATAGAAAATGCGTTATATCACACTAGTGTTGCAAAGTACTTTACAGCACTAGTGTTGCAAAGTACTTTACAACACTGGGGTGATACATATTATGATGTCATTCTAAAAACTGCTATTGGTTTTGCAAGTGACATATTTATTGTAGTGACAGTAAAAAAAAACTTTTTATTTACCTTAAACGGTAAAACCCAAATTAGCGAAAATCATCTTATTTTACATTTATTAAAATTTACGAAAAAATAAAAACATAAACAAAAATAGACATAACCACAAAAAACAACTTTCACTGACTGGCACAGTGTTGTCAGGTAAGTTGATCAAATTTAAAATCTCCCTTCTACCTTTGAGCACGTACTTTATAGAGGCAGCCTTGCCGCTTGACCGTTCGACCTAAAGCGCCAGAGAAAAAAGCCTATAGATCAAATTCCTTCCTTTCTTTCTTCGTGTACTCAAACAACTAGTTAAATCTTTTTTTTTTAATCCCTAATTAAACCTAAGGCTAATACACACTTTATGAATCCACTTTCTTTTATCCATTCATAAATAGAATCAGACCGTTCCGACGTTGCCAAATGCTTTCCATATTTTGCATGGTAACTGACGTTTGGTAGTCGTTTTTTCCTTACTTTAAGGACTTTAGGTTATGCATTTACAATTTTCATATTTTTTATATTTTTTCTTAAAAATATGAGGAAAAACTGTTATTTTTACTTAATTTACATGTGATGTTCAGTTTCATTAACTCGTTTTACCAATTTTACCCCACCCAGCACCCCTTTTCACTCCCCTGGTCCCGTAAGTTTATTTACTGATATTTTTTAAAAAACGGAATATTTTGAATATGCACCACTTACGTTTTATTTAGAAGAGTGTCTAAAATATGTAAGAATCGATAATTTTTAAAAAACCGTTATAATAGCAGAAAACCGTATTAAACTATTAGCGTTATTACCTAACAAAACCATACAATTTTATTAAGTGAGGGCCTTTTTAAATTCCAAAATGATAAAAGTTATATAATGCTTCTAGGTAGGTGATTTTCGATGTAAAAATATTGTCAAAACAGTATAATATAGCAGTGAGGAAAAGTATATATCACACTAGTGTTGCAAAGTAAATATCACCCTAGTGTTGCAAAGTTCTCAATTGTTTTTTATTTTTCTGAACAGACAAACTTTAATTAATTTTTTTTTTGGTGAATAATTTGTGGTCGTAGGAAAAATAGTGTACAGTACTTCGTGTGAAAATGACTTTCTTACACTCGTGGGTTTGTCGCACTCGGCTAACGCCTCGTGCTACAATATTCCCACTCGTGTGAAATTAGTCATTTTCCACACTTGTAATGTAATATACTATTAAAAACTTATCGTTTTTTTATTATTGCTTTTATACTAATTGCGATATTTTTAAAAATTCGAAAAAATCTCCGATGCATCAAAAGAAATTTTTGACATACCAGAAAAAAATAATTTGTACCAGTGTCACAAATTATCAAAATATACAGATGCGAAAGTGCGGCAAATTAAGCTTAGTTGTTTCTATGACCTTGAGAAAGAATAAATGGAACATCTGCACCAATGTATGGACCGTCATATTTGAAATTTGTAAAGGTTAAACCGCACCAAGGCGCTAAGGAGAGATAGACTTTTTAGTAACTAATTATGCAGCTTTTTTATGTGTGGAAAACGGAACAAAAGAATAATACACTAATTGGGAATGTAAATATTTCTTTATTAAAAATATTACAAACTAAAAATTTTACCCATTCTTTGAACGGTAAAATATTGTTAGTAGATGTCACGTTTGGATCCACCTGTAACAAAATGTCTATACCTGGTTGCACAAAACATTTTTAAAAACGATTAAACTAATGGGGGTTTAGAATGTTTAACAAAAGCCATTAAAAAAATTAACCTTGCCTAAAAACTGCTTATTGAATTAATTAATGGTATTCCGTTTTTTAAGCTTAATTGTGTATTAAAAAGTTTTGTGTAACTGGGGATTGAAACAGAATAATTAAAGCCGAGTAACACATGTTTCTAAAGAAACTCCGACGCAATCTTTTAAAGCAATGCAGATGTTGCCTTAGTAATAATTTTTTAGTAACTAATTATGCAGCTTTTTTATGTGTGGAAAACGGAACAAAAGAATAATACACTAATTGGGAATTTAAATATTTCTTTATTAAAAAATATTACAAACTAAAAATTTTACCCATTCTTTGAACGGTAAAATATTGTTAGTAGATGTCACGTTTGGATCCACCTGTAATAAAATGTCTATACCTGGTTGCACAAAACATTTTTAAAAACGATTAAACTAATGGGGTTTAGAATGTTTAACAAAAAGCCATTAAAAAATTAACCTTGCCTAAAAACTGCTTATTGAATTAATTAATGGTATTCCGTTTTTTAGCTTAATTGTGTATTAAAAAGTTTTGTGTAACTGGGGATTGAAACAGAATAATTAAAGCCGAGTAACACATGTTTCTAAAGAAACCCCGACGCAATCTTTTAAAGCAATGCAGATGTTGCCTTAGTAATAACCAAACCTAATTGATTTGTTTTTTTTATTTGGAAGTATGTAATTTTTTAAATACTGAAAAAACACCTCATTTTTAAATTTGAAATATAGCCTTTTAAATGGCAGTGCGGCTATATATAAAAATATCTTTTCCCGTGTTTAGGCACATACTGATTAATATCAATAACTTTAGTAACATATCTAAGTAATTTGTAAAAGCTTTGTATTTATGTTAAATAAACTTAAAATAATAGTGGTCCTTTGGGAATCTAAAAGTGATCCGCTTCCGGTGATGGAGGAACAGAATAAATATACACATTTATATCCCATATTAAACGGTAAAAAAATTTAACAAGACACTTTAATAATAAAAAAACATAAAAGTTCACAAAGAACTAAATACAATTAACTAACTTATGCTCACGTTCTATACCAACAAAAGTATGGGACTAACTGACACCTAGATGAGCACTAGGTTACTTACTAAATCGTGGGGTGTATATCCACCACGCAGTGGGAGGGGATGATAGTGGTGAGAGATTTCAACGAACACGCTTAGTTTCGCATCTGGGTATTCTGATAATTTGTGCCAGTATCGTCCATAAGGGGTTTAGGGCAAATATTTTTAGGAAAAAAAATGGTATGCCACTGCATTTTCTAAAAAAAAAAATCTTTTTTAATCCCCATTTATTCTAGAAAAATTTGATCTCTTGACTTTTTTTTGTTTGATGTACGATTTTCGCGTAAATTAATAAAAACCATTTTTTGACATGGTCGGTTTGTATTTCTAATATGAAATTCTACATTTAAAATAAATCTTTGTTATTTATTCTTTAATTGGATAGGAATTTGACCATGCCAAGAAATGGTTTTTATTTATTTACGCGAAACCGTACATCAAACAAAAAAAAGTCAAGAGACCAAATTTGTTCTAAACTAAATGGTGGGACTCTTATTTTGACCTCCGGACAGTGCGGACGTGCGTAGAGGACTACAAAGTTCTTCCCGGAGTGGCGGCTAGAGGTGTCGTACGAACGTTTTTACCTTCGGGGATCAAGGAAAGATTCACGGTAAATTGACGGCATCTTTCTTCTGGATCTAAGCGCTGTGAGCGAAGATTCCTATAAGCAGATGGTATCCTGTTTGGTGGTGAACACGAGGTATTTCTTAAATGGCGGAAATAGATGGGCGTGCCATGGGAACTGTCAGCAGTGAAAGTAAAGGTTATACGTAACACCAGTAGCAGATCTTGGTTGGACAGCCGACAATTTATGCATTGCATCGATTGTTGAATTGTTTGTTTTCTTTTTGGAATTTCTGGGAGCTACGAGCTCGATTATCCAGATTTTCCGCCGACGAAGCCCTGGAAAGCATAGTCCGGAAGGGGGAGAGTGGTGGATTGGACCTGAAGGGACCAAAACCAAGAAAAAAAATTAGAGAGATAGATCCTCCGGTATATTAGTCTGCCGCGCTCTAGTAAATCCCAAAATCCCCTCTTGGGATCCCCTGCCATTATGAAAGTTTCTTTTTTATAGTAAAAGCCACTAACGCTTAAAGTGGTAAAGGTGTAGTGCATACCTTTATACCGTGTGTATCCTAAATAAAAAATGGGTTGAATAAAGCCTCGGGCACGAAAACCAGCGTCAGCGTCGAGCGGCTGATTTAAATAAACAAGTTTTTATTCTCGCATACAGATCGAAGATGGCGCTCTACATTTGCCGCTGAACGCTGGCCGCTGACTCTAACGCTTAGTATCGTGAGCGAGGACTAACTTTAAAAGGAATAAAGTTATCATAAAATGTTATGGGACCTTTTTGTAGATCACAAAATTTTTTCTTAAGAATAATAATTTGTTTTATAAGGATATTAATATTTATAGTAGTTAAAAATCCAGAATCTAACTGATAAAAATTAAAAAGAATTAAATAATGTTCAAGGCGTGATCACAAGAAAACGGAAACTTACTTTAAAAATATGAATCTACAAAGGTTGAATAATAACTGATTTCAAGATTTTGTATAAAAAATGCAACAATTGTGGAAAAATCAATAATTTTAATAATGCACCTTTTAATGTTAATGTTAAGAACTGAAAATTTCAGGATATTTTTCTTTCGTCATCATTAACAATATTTTTACAGTACCGGCAAAAAAAAGGTTTTTTTGCTTAGTCTAGTACATACACATTGTAAGATTCTTTTTAAGTAGCACCTAAAAGATTAAAACCTTTATTTAGTTATTTAGATTTTTTTTAAATATAGTAATAAATATACAATTAGAAACTTGGTAGATTATATTTAAAAAAATGTCCTAGTAATACTGACCTTAATCACGTATAATGTTGGGCAAAAGTATTTGAATTTCTGCTTTACCTGAAAAAAAATAGTATTGTTACTAAAATAAAATTAAAAACAAACTATTATAAATATATATATATATATATATATATATATATATATATATATATATATATATATATATATATATATATATATATATATATATATATATATATATATATATATATATATATATATATATATATATATATATACAGGGTGTTACAGAATGTTGTCAACAAAACCCGGGGGCGGGTTTAACATTAAAAAATAGGAAAAAAGATCATATAAACAAGGGTCCGGAATTGCTTCGTTTTTGAGATACAGGGCGTTGAAATTTTTAAAAATTTTTGATTTTTACTAACTTTTAAAAAATCCTTTTTTCAATTTTCTTTAAATTTGGTGTGTGTGTTTGCAATAGTAATGGGTATCTTTTGAATTAATTACATTTAAAATATTTATTCCTTTGGCGTCCCCGGGGGTATCTTAGGTCATATTAATGAGAAAAAATATTTCACGTCACTACGTTTTATTAGGTTTCAGTTAGTTTTTAGATTGCGCAACTAAAAATACAACTTTTTTGTCTCTCTACTTTTTTGAGTCTCGCTTCGTTTTTAAGGAAAAAATTATTTCTTTGAACGCGGCTTAAGTAAAACGAGAAAATAATGTACAATGCTTGCAATTTTATTAATTAATAATTCAAATAATAACTAAACGAAATACATAATTTAAATAAAACAACAAATTTCAAACTGTCCAAAATTTATTCGTTAATGTTGTCCAATTGCAAACACACACACCAAATTTAAAGAAAATTGAAAAAAGGATTTTTAAAAGTTAGTAAAAATCAAAAATTTTTAAAAAATTTCAACGCCCTGTATCTCAAAAACGAAGCAATTCCGGACCCTTGTTTATATGATCTTTTTTCCTATTTTTTAATGTTAAACCCGCCCCCGGGTTTTGTTGACAACATTCTGTAACACCCTGTATATAAAACATTGTAGGGTTTCTGAAATTTTGTTACCAGACATATTTTTTTATTAAAACATAAAATACCTTTTTAACTTATTTATTTAATAATGAATTACCTATAATAAAAAAGGCGTTTTATAAATTACTATAAATAAAAAAATGATAAGAAGTGGTATTCACTACAACAAATTTGTTTTTGTTATTGAAGATATGTTCTTTATTGGTTCGGCGGATTTATTTATTTGATGGTAGTTATTTGGGTAGACGCCAAAAAAATAACTTAAAAGTAAGAAAAATTTAAACAAGTAAAAAGAGAACTAAAATTGACTTTTCGGCGGCAAGTCTGCCACCGTTGTCAAGATATATTGAATAAAATTAAAAAATTAAAAATTAACTAATATTTAGGTTTAAAATTTTAAAATTTTAGCTTTTTTAGGAGATTTTAAAATTTTTGACATATAATGTAGGTAGGTAAATAAAATGATTTTAAAATTGGAGCCATTTTAGGTTAACCGGGAAGTAAGCGATAAGTAAAAATATGAGACAACTTTTCTCTTTTTATACGATTTACCTATTTTTTTTTTCACCCTTTCGGGGTCATCCCACCCAGGTCCGACGACCGCCCCCTAGGTGGTGCACTGCAGCCTGAAGGCTTACTATTTACCGATTTACCTATACCTATAGTCTCATTTTATGACGTCTAATACTCTAGGAGTACTGGCTTCTCTAATAGATTCGTTGCCGCGCTTGTGGCTTCTCTGGTTGGACCGTCGATCACCGGAGTTAAGCAGAATAAGCGCGGCCATAACTTAGATGGGTGACCGGGCCGTTGTCGGTTTTGGGCAACAACATGCGGTGTTCTGCTCGGGGGTGACCACACACAGACCGAGCAGCAACCATCAAGTTATGGAATGAATGGGAAGGAGTAGGGGTCAAGGTACAATAAGCCTTCAGGCTGCAGTGCACAATCTAGGGGGCGGTCGCCAGACCTGGAGTGGGATTACCCCGAAAGGGCGAAAAAAATAGATTGGTTTACACCCGGTTTATAAAATTTTTACCGGTATTTTAATAAATTACAAAGTACCTGAATTGAAGATATGTTCTGTACTAGTTAGGCGGATTCATTTGTTCGATGGTAATTCGTTGGGGACACGCCTCAATCTAGGGAAAAATGGGACCTCTTCGGTCCTGGTCCCGGAATATAGCGAGCTGACCCAGTTCAGCCCTATTGACCCCGGCCAGTTCATGGGGGTAAAATTGTATTTAATTTAAAATAAACATTTTTTTTAATGACATGCTATATCCATTTTGTAAACATTATGGACAGACTGTATAATAAGCAGTAAAATTTTAAACTAAGAATAAAGCCGTTATTACTGCTTTATTGCCTGCAAATCCGCCAGTAATTCAAATTTTGTAGTTAAATAGACTTTTAAAATAAATTTAAACTAAACGTAAGTCCGATTAAGCATCGACATAATCCCTGCATTAGTCTACAAGGGCGTTAACATCGAAAAACCTTGGTTGCTAATAAACATGTGTCAAGTGCCACGGTATACCATGTTTTCTAACTAATTACGCCATTTCTGTTTAATTGACATGGCATAAACACAGCCTCATTTTATATGGAGATTTGTATCTATCGTAGTTATTGCTGACTAATATTAACAAATTGTAGGGAAGGCCTGGAAAGCTCCGCCAACTTAAGCAAATTTAAATATTGTGAAATGTCAGTAACATACAGGGTTATTTTTAGGGTAATATATTCCTCCTATCACAGTATAGAATGCAAGAAAGTAAAATATTTTTCAAATAAAATTATGTTCAAAAATACCTTCTTTCCGAAATATAGGGTGTTAAATTAAATTGGGTGATCAGCTAATAGAGAATAAAACTAGCACAAAGTTTTTGGGTATTACCTTAGATAATAATCTAAAGTTTGAGAGCCATATTGAGAATTTGCCAGGAAAGCTAACCAGGGGTTGCTATGCCATTCGCATGTCTTTTAGGGAACTGGGGTTATCGGTTTCTAAGCAAGTATATTTTGCTCTTGTGGAGTCCCATTTAAGGTATGGTTTGCCATTTTGGGGTAGTTGCTCTAAAACTTTTTTACTTCAATATTTTTAATTCAAAAGAGGGCTGTTAGATACATGTGCAATGCTAGTTCTAGAGAGTCATGCAAGCCACTTTTTAGCAGACATAAAATATTAACTTTAACATGTTTGTATATTCTGGAGTCTGTTTGTTTAGTTTTTAAAAGACAGGAAGAATATAGAAGAGAGGAGACGCCATATAACACTAGAAACTGTTATTATCTGGTGTTACCAATACCCTCTAGTACATTGGTGCGCAATTCTCTTCTGTACAATTCCAAAAAATTTTCAATTACTTACCTTTGTACATTAAATCTTTATCAAATTATAAAAAATTTAGGAATCAACTAAAAACCTACTGTTGGGCAAGATTTATTATGATGTAAGTGAATATTTTGAGTTTTGAATTTTAAAATGTTTGTGTATTTTTGTATATATTTTTTTTGTATGTATTTAGAATATTTTTTTTTGTGTGATTCTAAATAGTTTATGAATTATGTGTTTGACTTGTAAATATTTTAATTATTTATTTTCTTGAGACAATAAAGAATATTTTGAATTTGAAAAAAAAGTTTTAATATATATAAATATATATATATATATATATATATATATATATATATATATATATATATATATATATATATATATATATTTATATATATCGATATATCCTATTCAGAAATCAGAAATTTAATAATCTTATGGATACTACCATTTATCGGGGATTTTATTTTTATTAAATTTTGCGTATATCCTCACTCTAACTGATCGGGCCGACTGCTCGTCAGCGTTGCTATCAATTTCTGATGGTAATCGTATTAGCAAAGCGACATCGTACTACTTTCGCCATCTGTTGGTCGCGGTAGGTACTAAAAATTTTTAGGGTATGCTGAAATCTCACTTGTGGGGTTCTATGGATTGGTATTCTTTGCTAAAAGTTAAAATAACGCCATTTGTGTGAGTTTTTTGTGTGTTTTAAAGTGTTTGTGACTAATGTAGGCTATTTTGTGACACTGTGACTCTAAATTTTCGTGATTATTTGTAATATTCATTCACCTAACCTAACCATGTGAACAAAAGTATATTTTTTACGAACTTTAATCCATGATATGCTAAAAGGTTCGTCGTAATCTATTTTGATAAAACTAATATAAAATCTCCTAAATGTATATTTTCCATAAAAACCTTTGTGTGTTTTAAGGAGAGGAGAGGGGCTTAGAGGGGTTTGTTTGGATTCCATACAAAGCCTTAAAAATATACCTTTTGAGTCAGCCTTTATGGCAGTGTAAAAAGCGCATGAGCAAGAAATATGACAAAAGTATAATCTATCGCTTTTGGTCCCTGACCAGTATGATTATGCAGAACTAGAGTTTATTGCTTTTAAGGCATGCGATTGTTTGCACAGCTAAGTGGCAGGACTGCCTCTAATAGGTATGTTCTTGAGGGTAGAAAAACGTCAACGTCGTGTGACGTCACACTAAATGCGCGTATTAACTGAGGTAATATTTTTTTCTTTGAAAAATTCAATACAAACCTTGTTCGAACGCCACTAGTAATTTTTAAAAAAAAATTTACAGCCTAAAATGTAATGTTATGAATAAAAGTAGTGTACCAAATTTTTGTTATTTTAATTGTTTTTTTATTTATAATAATTGATTATCTCCTTATATAATTTTTTTTTCTAATATTAGTAATTATTTCTTTAGCAATGATTTTTCAAGTATATGACCCAAAAAGTATTTTAATAGTTTTAAGAGAAAAATTATTCCATGTATAAGCCAAAGTATATTGCAAATCTCAACGCCTTTGGGCTTTTTCAAAAAGCTTACTGTAGATTTATTTCCAGTGATACAAAGTATTTTCTATAACGCATTGATTTTCTTTGAAAAGGTAAAATAAAATGTGTGCTTTTATTTTACCTTAAAGCAGTTTTTAAAGATCCGAGTAAATATTGGCAGTGGATTTTGATTTTATAAAGCTTTGACCATCTATTTAATGTTAGAAATAGCTTCTTTGAGCACTGAAAAAACTTATTGGCGAAAATTAATTTTTTAAAGCAATTAAAGAGTTTAAAAAGATAAATACAATTTTTTTTATTCTTTGAACAATACATGAAGGCTAGAAGCCGAAATACTAACGTACCGTAGGTGTCTTAAGCAAGGTCCGAGCGCTGTCTAATTTAAAATAATTGACTATCTCCCTAAGTAATAATGTTTTACAAGATTTTTTTTTATTATTAGTACTTTTTTGACTTTAACAATAACTTTCTATGTTTATGCGTAAATGTAAACTTAACAAAAGTTTATTTTAGTTCTGTTAAAAATAATACCTTTAAAATGGTCAAGAAATACTAGAAAGATAATTTTAGGTTTTAGGGACACATTTAAATTAAACGCAGAAATTTAAGTTAAGTTTTTGTTTCGTTCATTACAAATATTTTACCAAAAATATAATTTACATAATTATGTTTTAAAAATTACCTTTTTACCTTCACACCCAGCTTTTGTATAAAACTGCAGACGCACAGTTGAAATAAAATTATTGTTTCACCAGAAGAAAGAAAAATACTTTTTGCCTCTGTCTGATAAATCTAAAAACCCTTAAAAAATTTTCGAAAGATTTATTTGAAGAGATACAAAATATTTCCTATATTACATTTATTTACTTTAAAAGCTTATATACAATATATACTATGTAAACTTCTTTTATTTTACTAAAAGTGTCTTCTTAATTTTTTTCCTAATAAATATTAAATATTATTTCTTTGACATTTTTTATTTTCGATCATAGTACGATTGTTGTTGTTTAGGTTTAAAAATCTATAATTTCTTTCTTGGCAGCAATAATACAAAAATGTATAAAAATTTATAGCTTATAATAAAAATATGCATGACGATCAACAGATCTTTATTCGCTTGGTTTAATTTTTTTAACAATAAATACCCATGTTCATAACGCACTCCTGCTTTAAAAATAGAGACATTTTGCACCCCTTATTTTGCAATTCCGTTGTGGTTAACGTTATTCTGAGACTGCACAGTAACGCAAACATGATTCGTTATCGTTATTAACCATACCGGACTCCTTTAATTACGGATGAATACCGAAGAGCTTATCGTTATTGTTAAACTGCGTGGTTGCCGGATTGTAGAAATTTTAATAACAATTATTTAAAATGTTAAAATTTTAATGATGTATTAATTAAAATATCATTAATACATAGGCTCTAATTAGCGAAAAATTTATAGCAGTAATAAAAATCAAATAGTGTTAAGAAATTAAAACGGACTTGCACTTTTACGGATATTCTAAATCAGTAATTAATTTAGATGTTACAATCTGGCACACTTGCTTTTTATTCTACTACCAAACCTAACCTTACTTTTTGTGTTTTGCTTATACTGTATTGTTTGCATCTACTTTAAAAAACGAAATCAAGAGAAGTGTTTGCATATATTTAAATATCAATTTATATCTTATGAAGAATAAAAGTAAATACTGATTTTTCGTTAACTTTAAAATCGGTGAACCACAGGCAAAAATAAGGTTATGTGTCGAAAGCGCAGACGCAAAATAAATTTCTTAAAAGGGGCTGCAAAATCTCTGTCTAAAACTGCTGCCGTAATCGTTATGTTTAATAACGATAACCATAAGGAGGCCAAAAACGCCTGTTATTTTAAGAGGTGCAAAATGTCTCTAATGACACAACTTAAAATTTTTATTAAAAGTGACGCAATTCGAAAATGTTTATTTTTAGAATCCTTTTAAATATTTTGGGTAAAAAGTCTTATTTATATCTTCTAGAGAAATAACCTATGTTTATTTTATATTTTAATTTATATAAAACTTTATATTTAGTAAAAAAAAGGTTTTTTTGCATTTCCTGAAAAACATGTTTTTTTTTAGTTGTGTTAGTTTCGAACCACAAGTACGATAAAATAATAAATAATTAACCTGCTTTTACAAAATCTGAACCTTTTGTCATACAGGGTCTTTTACAGGGTTTTTCAAAACAAAAGCGAAAAACTTATAGAAGTGATTCCTTGTTCAAAATAAAGGTAGTTTGCGTATAAATAGCAGGTCAAAAGTTAACCCTAAGCAAGATATCGCGGTACAAAGATGGCAAATAATATTGTTCCTATTTTTAACACGCTTTTATTAACTTGGGTTGTAACTATCTATCCATCTATCCATCTATCTATCCATCTATCTATCCATCTATCTATGAATGTAACGGAATCTTTGAGCCTAATTTTAACCAACTTCCAGCTATTCGATTTCTTTGAAACTTTGCACACGTATTAAGGATGCAATAATCTGCAAACAGTATCCCGTTATCCTGCTTTGGATCGCCAGGAAAAAAAAATCCATTATATTATTATTATAACCACTGCTTGATACCACCAAGTGTCATCTGTCACCTGTACGTCCCAGTGGTACCAACCACCGGCTATTTCAAGAGTTCGATCTGAATCGATTTTACTCAAATTTTATATTAGGTTATTTTCAGAAAGTCAATCTGAAAAACTTTGCTACTTTTGACAAAATGGCGAAAACATTTTTTAGTGAATAAACTGGAGCATTTATTTTTAAAAAATTAATTGATATAACGAACTAAAAAATGAAAAATAATTAATAGTTTAAAAAAACTAAAAAGACACGCTTTTATTTGCAACCGAACTAAAAATTAGAAAATAATTTTTCATTAAAAAAAATATTGTAACTTCATAGTAAAAAGCGTGGGGTGCATTTTACTATTTTTTCATAACTTTTCCATCATGGATATTGGCAAATATAATAATTATAACATTTAATATATTAAGCACCCCACGCTTTTTACTATGAAGTTACAATATTTTTTTAATGAAAAATTATTTTTTACCAGAAGCGATAGAACAATTAAGCTTTCGATACACAGCGAGCGGCGACGGGACAGCAGCGGGACGTCAACGCGTCAATCCCATTTAAAAACACGTCCGTGACATGCCGGGCAGGACGACGACGTGACACTAGGCAAGGATTCGATGTATTAAAACGCGTCGATGTCCCGCTGCTGTCCCGTCGCCGCTCGCTGTGTGTCGGAAACTTAAAGTTCTATTTGAGTATTAATTACTTTTTTGAAAACATGGTTTTTTTCAAAGGAGCTAAAATAGTCTGTCATTCAGCGATACTTCTTGTCAACTAAATTTATAGAAGAACTTAAAATTTAATATCTAAAAATTATTTTTACTAACACATAACTTGCATGGTTTAGTAAAGTTTCTAATAAAGCTTGACCGCGCCAGGATTTGGCAACTGATTATACATTTTTTAATCGATAGTACATTGTTATTATAAATAAAAGGGATTTTCAATTAATATTACTTTTATTTAAAAAAAATATGACACGACGTTCATATTCCATGGCGACTAGCGTCCGCTCGGTCAGTAATCTTCGGCCAAATTCATTTGCCTCAGGACACGAAGGGACCCAAGAACAAGTGATTTATGCATTTTCACCATCAGTTTGTGGTAACCAGTTGTTTGGGTGTAATTTGCCATGCAGAAATATACCTCAGCTTTCTTAAATCTTTATCCTTTATGCCTTCCAAAACTCCGATTATCAGAAACTAATCACACAGTTTACTACGGATAGAGCCACCGAAGTTCCCCAAGTAGATCTTGATATTGGCTTGTTTGTTCCGTTCTTTTATATCGATAGTAGTTTTCGCTGGGGCAAAGAACTCTATTACATACATGGAGTGACTTCTCCTAACAAGTAGAATGATGTCGCCGCAGTTCTTCTCGCGTCCACCTTACTACTCAAAACGAATAATGCAATACAAAAACCGCTAACCTATTAATTGCAAACAACTATATTTAATACAAATAGCTTGGACCCCCATATTTTTTTAACGCTGCCTGTAATTGCTTCTAAGATCGATCTTCACGGCTGTAACATCTTGGGCACAATTTGGTCGATACTTAAATATCGATATGTTTTGTAGAGGTCTGCAAACTGTGGTATCAGCAAGCTGCTTAGCTTCTAAATAGTTATCGTATCGGCCCCTAACCATCCTATGTTTTACACATTTGTCAATGCCGAACTCCACGCCAACATCTACGGTATATTCGTGAACCACCTTAAAGAGGCCCACAGACGATCAATATTATTGGGCAAAATATTGTACCGTAATATTGCTAGTCGTCCCCAAACAGTGCAATATATTTATGCAAAAACTATATTTAATATATTGCACAATAACTAGTTTTGTTTTGTAACTACCGGTTAAAACATGGATAAGAAAATCCACACACGGTCAATAATATTGTACAATATGAAATTCTGCGCAATAAAATTGATCGTCTGTGGGCCGCTTAAGAGACTGTTGTAGGTCTCGCTCGGTGGTTGCATAGAGTTTCAGGTCATCCATGTAAAACAGATGGGTTACCTTACGTTTACGTCTTCCAGAGTCTCTTTCCAGTGACGCAAATAGAGCGCTCCCGAGTAGCTCAGGAGCATTTCGTTCTACTTTATGGCGTTCCAGTGACGGAAAGTGTTATGCAACTGAGCTACTTCGTTTTTCTTTCCCCTTGCACCTCATGCACCAACCCCTCTTTTGGTTTTTGTGCTTCAAACGTGTTTTTTTATAGTTAAGGATGGATTTTTTAAAATTATTGATTTAAAATGGAATTAGATATTAAAAAGAGATTATTATTATAAAGCCAAGAAAGGTTAAAAACAACGAAATTTTAAAATTTCTTAAAGTATCTCTCTTTCCTTGTCTAAGGATGCGTTCCAGTGACTAACTTTTTAGAGCAGTTCAAGAGCTTCAAGCCCTGGAGCGTGACGCACAAATTTTCGTCACTGGAAAGCAACCCAGGTGATCCACAGCAATACCAACAAATTTTTAGAAAAACACGGACGTGGGACAAGCTATATATAAAACAATAAAAACTTAGTTAGTCGCCCTGAAATACTTCCCGTTTAAATGTAATGAATTATGGGGAATTTGAATTTCCAGAGTGACATCTGTCGTTTAATTTAACGAATTAGGTTTGAAGAAACTTTAAAATCTTTAAAAAGAGGCAACAGTAATTCGTGTGAAGTTATGAAATATTTTTGGAACTCAATTTATAGAATACTAAGGGTGCCTTTGTGTTGAATTGAGTATTGTCTGATGCATCTATCGACTAGAAGATTTTTCTTGCAACAATTAATTCTAGTTTTTTCTCCTCGCTCTCCTCCATTAAAGAAAATATGATTAATTGCACTTAATATTTTAGAATATAAAATTCTAGTAAAAGCCCTGCAGCAGGTACTGAGGCAAGTAATCGGTCCATAGTTTTTGGCTGTATTGAATATCTATTTTTTGGTATTATAGTTATTGGCTACTTCATAAAAATTAATTAAGATGCCTGCTGTTACACACGTTTGTAATAGTTCTTTATTTGGATTACTAAGTAGTTAAAATATAATATTTTATTTGTTTTAAGATCAAATAAAAAAAACAAATTGGGTTTAAGACCCCTGTAATATAACGGTATTTTAACCTATGCCAAAGCACAGTTAAATATATGTTCTGATATACTCAAAAGAAAAGAAATACTCTTTGCCTCTTTTGTCTGACAAATCTAAAAACCTTCGAGTCTTTCCAATAGGCTTACGGTAGATTTATTTGGAGTGATATAAAATATTACCCATAACACATTTATTTACTTTAAAAACGTTTATACAATAAAAGCTCCTTTTATCTTGCTAAAAAGAATTTGAAACAGGTAATCAATAATACTATAACACGGCTATTAAAAGTTTATACATATATTTTTCATTATCTTGTAATATTATTAAATAGTAACTTATGTAACAAGTGCATAAAGTGATAAGTTTTTTTAACGAATGGTAAGTTTGACAGCACGAACTGTCAGGCTAGTACGGCAATCCCATGAGTAAAAAAAGACACTCTATGCATGTGAGCAAATGTCTTAAGTTACCACGTTTTATTTATATAAACCTATAAATTTTAATTTTGGCAACACAGCCATTATATTTGCAACAAAAATCATAGCCTTTTTATTTTTTAAGAGACAATTATCCTCTTCATAACTATGCATTTATGATTTAATTTTAGAAAACTGTATGGGTAGGGTAGGGCGGGGCTAGTTGAGCATAGAGGTAAGTTGGGCAATCAAAATATCTCAAAAACTATCGACCGCACGCGAAAGCATCAAATAGCGCAAAGAGAGTTACGAGGGTAACTCATTGTGCGACCACTAGTGGTGACGCGGCTATCGAGAAAAGTATCCGTGCGCATTGTTTATTTTGTGATTAAAAAGTAAAATAATTGCAAGCCGGAAAATTTTATCTGTGATAATTAAATATATTCCGTTCTCAATCAGGTAAGTGTTAATCTTAAGTAAATTTATTGCAGTTTTAATATGTATAAAGATTTTAAATACAATTATAACCGTTTTTTAATAAATTCACTTTTTCTTTAAAATTTAAGGTTGGGGTTAGTTGAGCTACAGTTGGCCAACTAACCCCAGGGTTTCAAGTATAAAATGTTTTATTTTTTTTATTTTTTAGGATACGGACTTATAACAGTAAAACAGTAAAGTCTTCTCAAGATTTAAAAGAGGCTGCAACCCGAACTTTATACAAGGAACAAAGAAAACGAGCTGACCTACCTAACTTATTAATTTTCTCTGAAATAGTTTGACCATACCCAAAGGCTGGTCCAAGAAAAGCTGCAATTTCAACATACAGAAGGCATTACAAGAGAAGCCAAATAAAACTGCTTAAAAAGTTTAAAAACGAGGATGAATTGATAGATATTAAATCCAATAGTTAAGTTAAGCCAGGCACGTTGCTGTTTTATTAATTAGATTTGTTGTTTTGTCACTATAAGATTATAAATATACACACCAAATTGTCAAAATGTATTTTTATTGTAAACGTATCTAACATTCAAGCCATGATTTGACTATACTTTCTAAGTACTCCACTAGCCCCATAACCTTGCTCAACTTACCCCACCTATGGGGTACGTTGGGCATACTTGACAATCTACATTAAAATAGATGTAGCTCCTAAATTCCACCTAATAGAAAGAAATTACTATGGACACTATTAATAACAAATAAATTGCTAATTCATCACTATGCATTATAAGCCATTAAGACCTATTTTTGAGGAGCTATAACCGATCAAGTGAAAAATTGCTCAACTAGTCCCGCCCTACCCTACTTACTTTGTGTAGAATTGATACTAAAACAGTATAAATTCCTTTTTAATTTCTTAGTTAACTGTCAAATTTTTAAACTAGTGACACATGAACTAAAAGAAATAATGACGAAATCAAAGGTCACTTGACCGTTTGGTTTAGTTGATGTCGCGTTTACTGTAACATTGCATAAATTGATATTTAAGTTTATTGTAGTTGGCATTAAAACAAAACACTAATTTAAAGTGTAAAAAAGTTTTAAAGTGTTAAAAAAAAACTTTATTTAGTGTACTAGAATGAAGTACTTTATCTTCATGTTAACGATTAAAAAACAGCATTTTTGGTCGTGGAAAAATATTATTTAAATGCCACTTAACGGGTTGTAAACAGATATAAGCAGGCTACCTTGGTATACGGTAAAATGTTGCTCCGATTAAAGGCAGTAAAAAAACAATGTGCAAACATTAAAGGAAATAAACATATACATACTTTTTAATTTCAAAAAAAAAAATTGGTATTAAAGTTATTATAAAAACACCCCGTAGTTCAAAAACTAAGGCGTTTAGAACGTATGTTCATATAAAGTTTTTTTCTTATTTTTTTGGTGGACAATCACCTCCTAAATTTTTTTGTAATTGTTTAGAAACACCCTGGATATTACCAATTATAATTTTAAAGACGTTATAACAAAATTTTTAAATAGCCCTATATATTTTAGTAATATAATAATATACCGGGTGACCACGAGATCACTTTCCGGCTGCCATTTTTTGATTTATGTATCGATAATGACGAAACTTAGTAGAGTTGTTAAACTTACGAAAAGTCATTTTTAGGTGTATTAGATAAGCTTTTACGACTTTCGGTTTCAACGAAAACTACTAAAACTTGTTATTTTTAAATCGGACACCCTATATATTTTTTTTTTCAGGTCACTTTAGTCGAATACAATATTTCTAACACAAATTTTAAAGAAATTTTATTTTAAAATATATTTTTATATATATATATATGTGCCATAATCATTCTAAAGTCACTTTTCATACCTAACCCACCTAAATCTTTTTTACTAAAAATAAACAAATTATTTACCTTATTTTATTACAAAACGGTACATAAAAGACAAATGAAACTAATAATGCGGTTTAAGGTAAATAATTTGTGCATTTAAATACGAATAAAAAGATCCCAGAAGAAATTTTAAACAACAATGAAAATTAAATATAACCCCTTTTAAGAAGACAGTCCCCATTTACCTACATAATAAATGTTGTTTTTTAAAAGAAAATGAAGTAAAGCCCTGCATTTAGAAATAATATATAAGCAATATGGTCCTATTTTGGTTTTTGAGCCAAGGTAACAAACAAAAATAAGTTTTTCCTACGACCACTTGTGAAAATAGCAAATAGCACACTGGTTTCATGCATAGAAAATGCGTTATATAACACTAGTGTTGCAAAGTACTTTACAACACTAGTGTTGCAAAAGTACTTTACAACACTCGTGTGATATATTATGATGTCATTCTAAAAACTGCTATTGGTTTTGCAAGTGACATATTTATTGTAAAGACAGTAAAAAAACTTTTTACTTACAGTAGAACCCAAATTAGCGAAAATCATGTTATTAACGTTAAGTTACTACACAGTATAAGCTTTCTTCTAATATTAAAAGAGTAATAATAAAATTTCCGAAAAAAACATAAACAAAAATAGACATAACCACAAAAACAACTTTCATTGACTCCTCGCTCAGTGGCACAGTGTTGTCAGGTAAGTAGATCAAATTAAAAATCTCCCTCCTACCTTTGAGCACGCACTTTGTAAAGGCAGCCTTGCCGCTTACCGTTCGACCTAAAGCGCCAGAGAAAAAACTCCTATAGATCAAATTCCTTTCTCTATTCGTGTACCCAAACAATTAGTTAAATTTTTTTTTAATCCCTTAATTAAACCTGAGGCTAATACACACTTTTAAATCCACTTTCTTTTATCCATTCATAAATAGAATCAGACCCTTCCGACGTTGCCAAATGCTTTCCATATTTTGCATGGTATAACTGACGTTTAGTAGTCGTTTTTTTCATACTTTTAGGACTTTAGGTTATGCATTTACAATTTTCATATTTTTTATATATTTTTTTAAATATGAGGAAACAATTTTTTTACTTAATTTTACATGTGATGTTCAGTTTCATTAATTCGTTTTACCAATTTTACCCCACCCAGCACCCCTTTTCACTCCCCGGTCCCATAAGTTTGTTTACTGATATTTAAACAAAAAACGGAATTTTTGGATATGCGCTACTTACGTTTTATTTAGAAGAGTGTCTTAAATATGAAAGTATCAATAATTTTTAAAAAACCGTTAAAATAGCAGAAAACCGTATTAAACTCTTACCGTTATTACCTAACCAAACCATACAATTTTTATTAAGTGAGGGCCTTTTTAAATTCCAAAATGATAAAAGTTATATAATGCTTCAGGGTAGGTGATTTTCGATGTAAAAATATTGTCAAAACAGTATAATATAACAGTGAGGAAAAGTACATATCACACTAGTGTTACAAAGTAAAAATCACCCTGTTGCAAAGTTCTCAATGGTTTTTTATTTTTGCTGTAAAGACGAACTTTATTTTTTTTTTTTTGGTGAATAATTTGTGGTCGTAGGAAAAATAGTGTCCAGTACTCGTGTGAAAATGACTTTCTTACACTCGTTTGAAGTTTGTAATTTTCCACACTTGTAATGTAATATACTGTAAAACCCTCTAGTAAAAAGTTTAAAAAAGATAAAATCGGTTTCGTATTTTTCTGAAAGTAAGTAAAGTATAAGAAGTGGTTTTAGAATGATCTTTAGATAAAAAATAAAAATTTAATTTAAAAATAAAGTTTATCCAATATTGTTTTAAAAATATTGTATTCCAACTAAATATGATCTGGATAACCCAAAAAAACAAATACAGGGTATCTCTTTAAAAAATCAAAAGTTCCAGTCATTTCCAGTAAAACCAGAGGTCGTAAAAGTATATCATATAAACCCAAAAATGACTTTTTGTTAGCCTAACAACCCTACCAAATTTCAGAAGCATCGATAAAGAAATGAAAAAAAGAGATCCCGTGGGCACCCGGTATTTTTATAGTTTATTTTATATTTGGGCAATCAAACAGCAAAAATTTTTCTAATAAAAATAATTACAAAACTGACATTTATTTTAACAAATATGGTTTTTCCATATAACTTGATTTAGAATAAATTGCTTTTTATTTACACGGCCTTGTTTTAGCAACTGTATTTTTTCACGCACATGGACTCACTAGATGGAAATAAAATACCGCATTTACAAAACTCTATGAGTTTTTATTTGATATCAAAAAATGTCATTTGCAAAAAAACCAGAGATTCTAAAAAGAGAAAAAATATTTTATAATAATTTGTGCTTTCTTTTACTTAGTGGTTTAAAAAGTAAAAGGTTAAAGACTTCTTTTTATCTTTGGTCAATCCACGAAGGCTGAAAGCCTAAATATTAACGTACCGTGGGTGTCTTAAGCAAGGTAAAGAGAAAGTTTGTTAACACGGGACTTAAAAACTTGAAGATTTGGGGGGAAGGAAAGACCTCCACTGGCAGTAGGTTCCACAGTCTAGAAACTCTAGGGATAAAAGAACGAGCGAAATGGGAAGTTCGGGGCCTGTCCAATTGAACCGTATAGGGATTCATACGCACGGCACCACGAGTTTCTCTGTTGGGAGCTGCAAGAGGAGTGACTATACTGGATAATTCGTCGGAGCAGAAGCCGTAAAAGTATGTATAGAAGAGCGATAGATCTCCCACAGCTCGACGATGGGCAAGAGAAGGAAGTCTTTGAGTAAGTAAAGGATCATTAATAAGACGAACAGCCCTTCTTTGAATGGCATCAAGAATGCTGAGTGTTGTAGGGGATGCCATTCCCCACACTTAAGAACAATATTCCAGAGAGGGTCGAATTTGGAACACATACAAAGTGTATAAATTGGAAGGAGAAAAATACTTTTTGGCTCGGAAAACAAATCCAAGCTTTTTGAAGCCGCGGTGGCTATAGATACAATGTGTTTATGCCAGTTAAGGTTATTCTTAAATGTGACGCCTACAAGGTTAAATGTGTACCCGCTCTGCAAAACCTTGCCACTCATAAGCAAAGGATGAGTGTTTGATGATTTTTTCGCCACAAGGAACATGACTGTGTTTTGGATGCATTTAATTGAACGAGATTTATTTATTATTGTAGAATCAACTCTCAAAGGCTGTCAGTACTGGACATCCTGTATAGATTGTTGTACTTCTTAATAAACCATTTACTTTACTACGTTTTTAGACATTACACTTGTTAACACTAAAAAATGTAGTAAACTGCTGCTGTAAATCCTTAATAATGAGGGCAGAATTGTAACCAAATAAATATTCAAGCCCTACAGTACATTGTATTGTTAATGAGTCGACATTATTAGGCAATTACCTAAACTAAACCAGTTCGTTATACGGAATTATATTTTGTAACCAATCATTGTCCCAAAACTGGGGAAAAGCCTGGGTATATAGCCAACAAAAACCTTCTAATGTGGGGCATTAATTGTAGAACTGAGAAAAGCTGGCTTGATGAACATTTCTCCTAATAATAAAGCAAAATCATAAAATATGTTCAAGCAGATAAAACAGTTTCGGGTATTTAACTTAAAAACATTTTAGGAAACTTTGTTTATAGGTCGTTATTTTTCGGAATGCGCTGTTTTAATTAATTTGATGATCTATATACCTGATGGCACCGGATGTTGTTAGCCCCTCGCCCTCCCTCAATATTTTTTAAAATTACTCTTAAATTTTTTACCATTTTTACAGCATAAGTTAACATTTTTTGTTATTATCACAACTTCAAAGTCACTTTCGGATTAACCGGATGCACCAAAAACTTGTTAATTTTAAACATACGTACTCTATTTTTTTCATATTTGTTTTTTCTACTTTGTGCGGACGTGCGTAGAGGACTACAAATTTCTTCCCGGAGTGGCGGCTAGAGGTGTCGTACGAACGTTCTTTACCTTCGGGGATCAAGGAAAGATTCACGCTAAATTGACGGCATCTTTCTTCTGGATCTAAGCGCTGTGAGCGAAGATTCCTATAAGTTGATAGCATCCCATTTGGTGGTGAACACGAGGTATTTCTCAAATGGCGGGAAATAGATGGGCGTGCCATGGGAACTGTCAGTAGTGAAAGTGAAGGTTATACCTAACACCAGTAGCAGATCTTGGTTCGACAGCCGACAATTTATGCATTGCATCGATTGTTGAATTATTTGTTTTCTTTTGGAATTTCTGGGAGCTACGATCTCGATTATCCAGATTTTCCGCCGACGAAGCCCTGGAAAGCATAGACCGGAAGGGGAGATTGGTGGATTGGACCTGAAGGGACCAAAACCAAGAAAAAAAATAGAAATAGAATGGAAGATTCCAAAATCCACAGAATCTATTATCAAGTAAAAATAAGAAATTTTGTCTCTCCCACAATAGGTGATTTTTTGATATAAAATCGAGTATAAAATATTTTTATTTTAGTCAGTTTAATATGTACATGTATTATGAATGTATGTATGTGGTTTACACTAAATTTATTATTAGAATTTTATATTTTTTTTATTAAATTATGTACGTACTATGTCGATTTGTTAAATATTGAGTTAATGTTTTAAATAATAAATGGTAAAAAGTCAACCTGTCCTATATTATAAGCACTACTTCGGTAATTGGCTAATTCGGACACATGCCTGAACTTTATCTGTCCGGATTACCGAAGTTGTACTGTAAATGATTTATTTTCGCCATATTAAAAATAAAGAATATGTTGTGAAATGTCATGGGAATAGTGTTTAATATTAAAAAAAAATAAAAATTTGGTGTCTCCATTTAAAATGTTTAAAACTTTTTAAAATTTTTCTTTACAATTACACTTAAAACTAACATTAAGAAATGTGAGTTATTTATTAAAGAAAATGAAACGTATTTTAGCGCTAAAAGTAAATCAAGTCATTTTTATATTTTTTAAAGCCGATTTACCAAAAAATAAATTTCAAGCATTCATAATGACGGCTCTTCTTTTCTTCTCTTGTTTTTAAAAGTACTCTCTAGCCGCCATTTTAAAAAGAATCACCTTGTGCGATATATCATTAAACATGTTATTTTAACAAATAATCTAAATATAAAAATAAAAGTGGGCACTTTTTTTAAAATAGAAAAGCTTATGGTACTTCCGGTTGGACCGGAAGTGATTTTAAAATTATCTTTCCAGACACCTTATATATATTTTTTTACTTTTTTGTCTAATAATAAGATGGCGTTGTCCTCGTGAAAAATTCATAGAAATATATATATTTTACTTTATTTTATTTCATAATAACATCTTATTCGTAACTTAAAAAAGTTTATTTTGTGAATAAATTTTAAATTAATTATTTACTGTATATTGAAACCAATTTATATTATATAAAAAGAAATGTTTAATTAAACAGAGGAAATTGTCAATATTGTTTATTAGTTTGTTCCAGCAGGCTGTCAGAAATGTCTGCAACCGTTCGGATTCTGCGCACGTCAAATTTGTCGTTCCAGCAGTGCCATGTTTCTAACATTATACAATTGTTTGTTGTTCCAGCAGTAGTTTTGGAAACATGTTGGAAACTGTTTGAAAAGTTTGCAAACTTTCTTCAAACATTACTGACAATTTTTAACATAACCTTTCTTGTATTGACGTATAAGGCAGTACGCACGCTTTGTTTATTTTTCGTTCCAGCAGAAAACTGTTGCCAACATTTCTGACTAATGTTTGTAACAATTTCTGCGTTTTACGATTGTTGCTAACGTGTTTCCAACATTCTGCTGGAACAAACCTAGAATCTGTTTTAAATTGTTGTGGTTTTTATTTAATCAAAAGCCTTTATAAAGTATAATATTATTGTTACCCGTACATTTATTAAAAATACCATAGTTTTTACAAAGTCGGTTAAATAGCAAAAGTTTGTCATAAGGTAAACAAAGAGGCGGTAAAAGTTTGAGCTTAGGTAAACGCTATATGCAATTCATTCTTCTGGCAGTAAATAATTACAAGACATTTGTAAAGAAAACTTTGGAAAATTTTTAAATTTTAATATTAGATATAGATTTTGCCTACTTTGCCACAGTTAATTTTAAATAAAATTTAGAAGATGTTTAATATGAAATTTTCTTTGTTCATATTTCTTGATCAATAAGCGATTTTTACACTTTCTTTAAAGGCCTTATTAGTAAAAATATCAAAAGAATGTTGTTTATAAATATTTAAAACAAGTACAATTAAAGGTTTGAACTTTAATTTTCTTTAAAGTTTTATTGTTACGTTGTTTTTAAAACAAACTTTTGCAAATTTTGCTTGCAATATAGACTATTTTTTATTATAAACAATATTTTGTTAACATTTTTTTTTCATATCTTTTACAAATTTATTACTGGCTGCAGTATTTTTTAAATAATTGTATCGTATATTCGCATGTCTCATAAAGTATAAAAAAATAAATATACAAAAATAAATTTTCTTTAGACCAAAACAAATTTGTCTTTAAAAAACAGATAGAAGATATGCCTAGTACACTATAATGTGGCTACAGACGATCAATATTATTGCGCAAAATTTCATTTTGTACAATAATATTGACCGTTTGTGGTTTATATTGAGAGCTTGTACAATATATTGTGTCAATCAAAAGCAGTTTGATTTTTATTGTGCAATAGTGATTTATTGTGCCGTGTGTGGGTAATATTGCACAATTATTTCAGTTTTCAAATACGAAAGAAAATTTGTTTTACAAAAACAATTTTACAAATATGAGTTCAAAAGCAATAGAGAAAGAAATATAGGTTTTCTCTTATTTTCAAACCTGTTTCTTAGCTACTTTTTTCTTATCCATGTTTTAACCGGTAGTTACAAAACAAAACTGGATATTGAGCAATATAATAAATATATTCTTTGCATTAATATATTGCACTGTTTGGGAACGACTAGCAATATTACTGTACAATATTTTGCTCAATAATATTGATCGTCTGTGGGCTCCTTAAGATAATAAACATTTATTAAGCAACCTACCAATCTTCTTAAAGATTTTAAAAGTATTGTGAAACGTTCTTTACACAAATCTTATTTTAAAGTTAAATAACAGGAAAAAATAAGAAAATTTAGGTAGTAAAATAACTAACATACAAACAAATATGTACCCCTGTAATCAAAATTTTTGCTAGTTATTTGCTTTGGTTTTTTTTACCAATAACTGGGGGTTTAGAAAGATGAATTCAAATTTCCTACTTCTTTTTAAATTAAATTACCCTTCTATACCATTAAAATATTAAAAATGTTTTTCCTAACATGGTTTTTATACTTTTGTTTCTATCAAATATTTGATAAATTAATAAAGTTTATTAAAGCAATGAATACAAATTAACAATACGCTTTTGGTGTTAATGTTAAATATTATATTTAAAATAATCGTTAGACTTTTAAACGATTTTTACCTATTTTTCGTAAATAAATATTTATTTTTGCATAAAAAATGTAGCCTGTTTATTATTTCAAATAAAAATTAAAATGTTTGATAATACTTTTTATGATTTACTTTTATAATGATTTAAAATAAATTTATGACTTAACCTTAGAACAAATTTTTTAAAATCAATAATACTGAAGGGTATATATATATATATATATATATATATATATATATATATATATATATATATATATATATATATATATATATATATATATTTGTAAGCTAAATAGTAAATAAATGAAACAAAAAATATTTTTGTTTTACAGCATTGTTTCTACATTTTTTAATGCATAAAATATAATTTTTTCTGGTGTAAGTTGCTGTAACAGAATGACGTATTCCCTGTTACTATTATATTACTTAGACAGTGAGCTAGTTCTATAAAATAAGTGGTAGCGCGGCAACTAGCAAACAGTGTCCAAGTCATGATACAACAAAATTAAGAAGAACAAAAATATAATTTGATAAAGACACTCTGGTAGCATGAAGATCTTGTAGAACAATACTTAGTTAGTACATGTTAGCTTATTCCAAGTTACACTTACCTAATTTCTCTGTTGCTAACTTGTACTGCTTCTTTTAACGTTTTGCCACACAATTTACACAAAAGCTGTCTTTACAAGGTTAGTAATAGGAGATGAATGTTAAATTAAAAGAAATGTTTAAACAAAATTAACTAGAATTTTAATAAAGAAAAATAACTAAAAAATGTATAAAAATATGAGAATGATATAAAATAAAAATAAAAGTAAAAAGTTAAAATGAAAACTTAGAAAATCAACCGAACTCTAAAGAAAAGCATTGTGCGGGTTAACATAAAAACTATAAGAAGGCTTAAATTTTCACTTAAAAAAGGTTAAAGCAAGACTTAACCGAAATTAAAGAAAGACATAGTGAGACTATTATTTAACTTATTAACAAAACTTACTCTATTGAAAACTATAGACAGACTTAAAAGTAAAGAAAATTAGAGGCAGATTCTTAACTAACAAACATTGTAGACAGACTTTTAAAACTATAGAAAAGTAGAGACATACTATTAACTAACAAACATTATAGACAGACTTTTAACTAACCAACATTATAGACAGACTTTTAACTAACCAACATTATAGACAGACTTTCAACTAACCAACATTATAGACAGACTTTAAACTATTAAAAAGTAGAGGCAGACTTTTAACTAAGGAACATTATAGACAGACTTTCAACTAACCAACATTATAGACAGACTTTCAACTAACTATAGAAAAGTAGAGACATACTATTAACTAACGAACATTATAGACAGACTGACTTTTCAATTACATGAAACTTCTATTGTGGCTTCTGGACAAGGGCTGTCCCTCAAAAGCCACCCCCAATATTGTCATAAAATTACTTAAAATTCTCAAAGGTTCCAATAAAATATTGAACCCACTGTAACATAAAAACACAAGACCAATTAGGGTTTGTATTACGGTCTAGGCAGCATCCCTTTAAAAACATTAACTTAATTCTATTGGTTAGGGTGTTACCGACATAAGGGTAGTCTTTTCTATAGTTTAAGTTTAAAGCTCTAGATGGCGTTACCTTCCTGGTTTTAGAATAAAATAAGAATTTCCCTTTTAATTCACAATAAACAAAACTTTTAATAAAACAACTGGTCAGTCCGACCTTAATCTTCAAAACTTATGATATCAACATAAAAATATAAACAAAAATGAGCTTGGTCTTTGATTTGTAGTTACAGGTGTATTTAATGTTTGTAGTCTCTTTTCTATGTCTTTCTGCATTATAATTATTGTCCATACCATTAAAAATATTATAAACAGTACATATTATATTAAAAATTATTTTCTTTGTTTCCTTTTATTTGACAATTCTGTTTTAATCATAACAAATTTTTATGGATAACATAATATGGGTCTTCTCTAGTTTGAGAACCCTTGTTTAGATTCTGAAAAGTTTTAAGCTTCAGGCTATAAACATTTTAGGGTGTTTTTATCTGAGGGTGATATATTTGTCATCTGGACGATAATATTTACAGAAAACCATAAATAGGCCCCTTCGTTTTGTATTTCTTAAACCTATTAAAAATAATCTTTAGTGACTTAGGGAAACCGACTAACATATGCTATTGCCATAAACACTTAATGACATTTATGGGATATTTCTAATTTGCTGGTACATTGCCCTTTTCTTTACATTTTTTGTCAATATCCACACATGAATTTTTAATTAAACTTTTTAGATTCAGGTGTACGACTGCAACAGCTTAAAATCGTCAGAGTAAGTATGTTACACTAAATAAAAGCTACTTGTTTTTAATATCTTTTAAAATACCTTTAAAGTGTCAGTTTTTATTTACGAAATAAAGAAAAACATAAAAATAAAATTTCTTTAATAAATCTCACAGTCCTTTAAAATTATGTTTTAAAGTTTTTATTCGCTACAAATGTGCGAATTTAATTATTTTATTAAAGGGTCTTTTAATATAGACGGTTATTTATTACACAACTTTTAAAAAGTATGTTTTCATTACCTAATTGCCAACTTATATTATTTAAAAGACTTATTAAAAAACAACTTTTTAATGGTTTTAAAAAATGTTTGAATTTTACAATTTAAACAGCTTTTTGCAAAAAAATCCTGCAAAAATATATTTTATGCATAACACACAAAATTGAAAACATACTCTTAAAAAACATCTTTTAAAAATATTTTTTTATTTTAGGCAATAAAAATTTTTGTAGAGGTATTTATGGAAAACTGTTGGCAAAAAAAATAAATTTAAAATTTTATTAAATTATTATTTCTGTTTCACCAAGTGCAAATTGGGTTTAATTTTTCAACGTTTATGTATTTATTGTAAATAAAAATACAACGTTTATAAAATAAATATTATTACCACATTTTTAAGTAGTGTAGTATTACCCCCATTAACTTAGACTTTCACCTCGGAATCTCACGGAATATCTGTACATACCTTTATTTTGGTACAAAAATACTCTCCTAAAAATCCTCCATGATATCGTGTTAGGAACTCGAAATATGACAGGTCAAATGTCAAAAAAATCAGTTTTTGCGAATATCTCGTTTCCTTTACTTTAAATTGTATTTATATTTATTATAAAAATTATAAAACAAAAAATTCTTAACAAATTTAAATTTAAGCTTTTTTGTCAGACCAACGGATCCGATAATAGAGGGCGCAGAGTGTAAAGCAGTTATTTAAAAATTAACAAATTGTCCACAAGAAATATGTCAAAATATTTAATCTTACCGTTAAAAATTCCTAAGAATTTTATATCGTAATTTATTTAAACCCTCTCATTATTTAAAATACCATCCTCTAAAGAAAAGTCATTAAGAAAAGAGAATAGATACCACAAAAAAGGCATAAAAAGAGTTTGTTTTCCCTTTCTTTTGCATAAGGCGGAGAACGAAACTCCTCGTGAAAAAAGCCCATTAAAAAAATTAACTTCAAACGTAATGAGAAAACAATTTAAAAGTGAACCAAATCTGTCCTATAATGGATCTGATAGCGACTTAAGACAAAAAGGCTATTAGGCTATTTATATTTTACGTAAATAAATTCAAAGAGCTTTTAAAAAAATCATTTAAAGTAGTATAAGGATTTAAGCTAAGACAGCATTCTAAAATATATGTTTTTGTACAGCTAGAAAAAACCAGCAACTGTGAATTATCTCAGCAACCCTCTAGTATAAATAATCCAAATTTTGTTCGAAGAAGTAACTGAACATGAAAAATTTCAAAATTATATTTGCAAGGTCGCCAAATTTATTGTTTTTCTTCAAGGTTTAAATTTTAAAATTTTAAATGGAATTTAAATATTAAAAAAAAGTTTTTTTTTAATATTTAACACACCGTAGTTCCAAAACTGAGACGTTGAGGACATATGTTGATATGAAGTTTTTTTCTTATTTTTTGTTGTAGAATCGTTTAGTTATGTTTGTCGGTTAAGTTACTGGACACCCTGTATGTTTGTAGGTAATTTGATTGAAATTGATAAAAACTTTGATGTCTATTGGTGCCTAAACGGTGAGGTTTATCGAGTTTATTAAAAAGTACCTTATTTTTAAGTTTTTGATTGTCTATAAAATGGCGCCCCCAGCTTTGCCACATCTGTCAAAAAAAAAAGGTATGATGTAAATAAATTTTAAGTTTTAGGTAAAGTGCCCTCTGGCGGTATTAAAAAAGTACTTTTGTCTTAAAATTTTAGAATCTGCAAAGTTGGTGGTTAAAAAATAAATGCAATATGGCGAAAAAACGAAAATAAAAATTGAACTTTGACGGCTTGTAACTCAAAAACGAATGACATTGAAAAAAAAATATATAAAGCTCTACCCTTATTTTGTCAAGTAGAATCACCCCCTTTAGTTTCGTGAGCGATTTTTGACTCACCCTGTATTTAACGGTTGCTGAGATAATCCATCGATTTGGTTTTTTTCTACTAACTTTGTTTATTTATTAATACGCATAAACATGGGAAACTATTGCTAAGGACAAAAAATTACTAAGAATAAAAAAAAGTTTACTGTTTTTAGTTAAAAAATAACCAATTATATAAAATTAAACAAAAGTCGTAAAATTCTGGAAAGAAATATTGATTACTAATAAAAAATAAAGAACCTACAAATCTATTTTTTGACACTGGTTAGTTAGTTAGTTAGATTAGTTAGAAAGAAGGACTAGAAGAACATTCTACAGAGATATCAATAAACTAAACACAAAAATGCGGTTACAAAGGGTCCCCTCAAAGATCAGTCAAATGGCATTGGGCTCATGAAAAACAGCCCAACGACAAGTTTATTGCTTTTTATAGGTACTTTCATGGCTTCTGCTCTAAAGAATTTTCCAGTATAATTCCTTCACTCAGAGAAACTCTTGGTGCTGCACGCATGCAACCATATAGGTCCAACTCGACAGGCCTAGAACATCCCACTTTGTTCGTTCTTTTATCTCTGGAGTTTTTTGAATTGGAAGATGCTGCCCACGGAGGTCTTTCCTTCCCCACCAAATCTTCAAGTATTTAAGTTCCGTGTTAACAAACTTCCTCTTACCTTGCTTAAGACACCCTCGGTACGTTAGTTTTTAGGCTATTAGCCTTCGTGGATTATCCAAAGAAAAAAATGTGGAAACCCTCAGGATAGCCTAAAAATTCTACTTAAAACTCACTTTTCAGGGTCTATAGTCAAAGCCCTCACAGGATATTTTAACATGTAGCATATAACGTTTTACAAGAGATGGAGAAACCCTGGCGAGCAAACTCTTTAAAGATAACAAAATAACTTGAGCAATAAACAGCTTAAAGTCGTACAAATTCCCAGGTGCACAAGGACTAAATATCAATTTAAGCAAAACCATCATAGTACCGCTCACTAAAAAGGAAGCTTAATATAAAAGCTCCAACGCTAAACGGCCAAACGATCGAGCTCCAGAAAAATTTAATTTTGTATCCATTTGTCCTCATGTAAACCCCATCTGTGGACAGTCTGTAAATAAACGTAAAAACTGGTTAACATATTTTTTTTCAGACAACCTTATCCAGTACTTTAAATGAAATAAAGCATATCGTATTTTTTAAATTTTGAAATCAAAATAAAAACCAATTAACTATGTATATCTGTCGCCCTTCAAAATGTTCCGCCCCAGGCTTTAGCCTACTCAGCCAGCTGGTAAATCTATCACTGTGTGCAGTAATAACGTGGGTATCCAGTGCCGGACGAAGCCTTTGTGGAACTGAAGCGAACTATAAATTTTGCGCCTCCTCCCCCTTAAATGTGTTAAAATTTTTTCATTTCTTTGGCCGGAAAAATTTAAAGAGCAAAAAAGGTCCTCACCTGTAAAAAGGTGCCCTTTACTTACTTTGACGCCCCTTGTCACGTTAATCTGCTATATAGTCCAAATGAAAACTGAAGAAAAAAAGTGACGCCTTTCCATACCAAACCCAATCTAGTCCTTCTACTTTTTTCCACCCTATTTTTGCGCCCCCCTTTTCTCAGCGCTGAAGCGGTTGCTTCACAGCTTCAAGCTTAATCTGGCACAGTGGGTATCCGTTTTAAAATTAATTTACTCGAAAAAAGGAGAAGTATTATTTAAGATTTGACATATAATAATGTACCTATTGTGCTTTTATATTTTGGTATTTTTATTTACACCCTTACAAATTTTATCTTTAGAAAACACGCCCAACACACAGAAACTATTTACTAAATGTTTTATTTTATCCGTTTACTCCGGTTTAAAATAATTCTTACCCAAGACACAACATTTTATACGTCTCAGATGTCAACGTTTATAGAGAGACAAGTTTTTGCTAAAAAAGAAACAATGAAAACAACAGATAAGTTTTGAAGCAGTCCCAAAACTAGCGATTTAGAGGACTGCATTATTTTTCTCATCAGAGGTTTCTAATAAAAGAAAAACTTTATTTTCCGACAAGCCAGGATTTTACTACAATTTATCTTAGAAAGAGTTGTTTTATTTATATAAGGCAAGAACAAATATTTTCGCAATATATTAAAGCAAAGTTTTGAAGTCCCATTTAGAAAACTGTCTGATAAATGAACAATGTCTTTATCTTTCTCTGTCTCGTCTTCTCAATATTTGTTTTTTTTTGTTCTTGACACTATGTGAATTTTGTTAATACTTTTGATAATTTTAAATTAAATATTTGTTTTAATAATTTTAATTTTAATAAAAAGTAAAAATTATACAGTGAGTAACCAAAAAAGTTTAAAATAAAAAATTAAGTTTTATCCCAATTCAAGTTAATATTTTAAAACATTATATTACCTTTCATTTTTTTATTAAAATTATTTATTTTAAAAAACAATAAGAGCCCCAAAAATACAGTTTTAACTAAAAAAAATATGAATAATTTAAAAATTATACTTTATTAAAAGGAAACTATGGAAACAATGGAAAAATGTTTACCTCATAAAAACCCCCTGTAGCCCTGGCGTACCGCGGTCGAGATCCGGACCGCCAACCTATTTTGTGCGGACCCTAGACCTTAGAATAGGGCCGGGATAACCCAGCCGTTCGGATTATTGTCTTTTTACGTCTGGGTAATGTCAGCCACACGGGACCTACAGCTTAACGTAGGGTCCGAACCACGGTCCCTATGCGACAACTTAAGACCTCGTCCCCACCCAGGGGGCACCTACTGAACCTACCAACTGAGTGGGGTCCGCATGCTTTACGGTTGCGCAGGATTCGGCAAAGCGTGTGTTCCGACGCCCTGATCATTTGGTGGCCTTTAGCGTCGATAAATTTTGCACTTTGTCCGTCTGGTGTTGAGCTAACTACTAAATTTCCGACCAACTTATAAATAAGTATTTGGCCTCGGCAGGATTTGAACCCACCTCACGTCCGTTGGGCGCTCAACGACTTAGCTCTTTACACACTAAGCCATCACCGGACTGTGCGGACCTTGTTAAGTACGCAAGTTAATTTTTTGCGCTGTCAATGTCCAGTGTCTTCCTTTAAGGGCACATTTCTCTGTGAAGGGGAAGTTAAGGAAAATATTTTATAAAACTAGTCACATTATTTTTATGTATTCTATATGGATCCGAGATCCCTTTATAGATAGGTAAATAATTAATCTGGTATACAAACATATCACAACACAGTTCTAGTCTTAGTTTACTTTTAAAATATTTTAAATTCGGATCATTAAGTCTGATTTTCCTAATCGAGTCGCAGGTAAACAACCGAGAGTTCAGAGCGTGTAAATTTCCAAAAGAAAAACCGTAATTCTAGTGGTTTAAGAAGTATACTAACCTAAAACCAGAAATTTCTGTCCCTCGTTTAACTCCATATAACGCTAAACGCGATCCTGTATGGCAAGCATCGCGCTCTTTAACGACTTAAGTTTTCGGTCTCATTTTGAAAGTAAAACTAACAGTTCCATTACACTGAAAGACTCTAAGTTGTTGATTACAGTTATTGGCCTCTCTTACCATGGTTATACGCGTAATACTATCAGCTTCTTACTTTCGCATTTGTTGTTTTTGTGTAATTTACTTGTAGAAAAGTATTTATGAGACTCGTTTTCTCTGCTACCTTTTTGTGGCATTTTCATTTGGTTCTTGTTTCATGTTTATTACAAAAAAGCTTGCCTTCCTTGGCTATTTAAAAAACTGAACATAGAAAAAACCAATTTGGCTAAAAATTCCTTACACCTTTCAAATTTTGATATATGCAAACTTGTGCCCGACGAATGGGCGAAAAGTAAAAATGCGGGATTTTTGAAAGAAGAAGGTATTAAGCGTTCGGCTTACTTTTTTAGTAGATATCTTTAAACAACTTAATACTCTTAATCTTCAACTCCAGGAAAAAACTTGAACGTATTTGGTTTAAGTAAAGAGAATATTTTTGTAAAAAATTGCATGCATTTATAAAAACAAGTTAAAAAAACTTCTTTGATATGTTTCTCACATCGTGTTGAAGTATCCAGGGTTTTCCACTAGAAGAAAATCATAAAATTGTAGGTAATCTTAAAAGAATGGAGGGCCATTTGAAAAGCCTTAGTACGAATTTTCGAAGATAATTTTTGCAGAAGAAGATATCAATTTGTCCAATTGAAATTGGGTTTGTAATCCATTTAAGTTAACCTAACGGTTTATCACTGGAGGAAGAAAAACAACTAATAGACGTTTCGCCCAGCACTTAACTGAAAATCTTCAACAAATTTATGAATCAAACTTCCAAATGGAGGGGAGATGGCGCTACTATCGCAAAAGAAATTTACTATCGTATAGAACATTTTCGTAAACGGCTATTGTCAAAATTTCAGTCGAATCGGACTTGTTGTTTTGTTTTGACAGCGTGTGGAAGCAGACGTGTACGCGGATTTTAGAAAAATGGAAAAGAACAATATCGGTCGGTGATTCGATTCTTGTTTTTGGAAGGAAAATCGCGCAGTGAAATCAAAGAACGCTTAGATACTGTGTACGGTGACTCTTCTCCTTCGATGGCGACCGTCGACAATTGGTTAAACGAGTTTCAACGTGGCCGCACGTCGGTTTTTGATGAGCCACGCCCAGGTGCTCCAAAAACGGCTACCACGGAGGATAATGTAACGAAAATCCACGATCTCGTATTGCCAGACCGTCGATTGACGATGCGCGAGATTCCTGAGACAGTAGGCATCTCAAAAGACCGCGTGGGTCATATTCTCCATGAAATTTTGGGCATGAGAAAGCTGACGGCGCGATGGGTGCCGTGTTTGCTCACTCCGGATAACAAGCGCAACCGTGAGACCACTTCAGAGCAGTGTTTGACGCTTTTTAAGCGCAATCCTGAGTCGTTTCTTGACCGTTGACAAAACGTGGATTCACTGGTACACACCAGAGACCAAGGAATAGTCGAAACAGTGGACTTCACCGGGCGAACGTGCTTCGAAGAAGACGATGACTGTCCCATCGGCCGGAAAGGTGATGGCCACGGTTTTCTGGGACTCACAAGGTGTGATCTACATCGACTACCTGGAGAAGGCCAAAACGGTCACAGGGCTCTACTATGCCGAATCATTAGGTCAATTCGACGCCGAATTGAAGAAAAACGGCCTCATTTAGCAAAGAAAAAGTGCTTTTCCACCATGATAACGCACCGGCTCACACCTCCGCCATCGCCACGGCCAAATTGGTCGAATTGGGCTACGAACTCCTGCCTCATCCACCGTAGTCTCCCGATTTGGCCCCGTGCGACTACTTTTATTTCCAAACTTGAAAAAGTCACTCGCAACGCGGAAATTTGAGTCGAATGAGGAGGTCATCGCTGCCACGGACGCCTACTTTGCAGACCTCGAGAAAACTTATTTTGCAGACGGGTTAAAAAGTTGGAGCATCGCTGGGTCAAGTGTATGGAGGTAAAAGGAGACTATGTTGAAAAATAAATCGCCACTTTTCCAAAATTTTCGTTTTTCTTTTGTAGGCTAGGTACTTATCGGACCGCCCTAGTAAATATGGTTAATAGGTAATATAAAAATAGTGTATAAAAAAATTAATTATATTTGTTTTTACAGTTCAAAAATGCATTGGACCGCATTTGCAGGACAGGCTAACTCTTTACTTATACATTTTTGCAAAGAAAATAGCAGTATATGTATGTAGAATAAGTAATATAAAAATGTATTGGATATAAAAACACAAACCTTAAACCATATTTTACTTTCTAGAAAGAGGTATCATCGTGCCTGACGTTTAATCTTTCATAATCTTAAAGTAAGGCATAAAAATAAGGAAGATGAAGCTGGTTTGCGATAAACACTGCAAGCTATAAAGGTGTGCCATATTTCCCAGTGGAAAGTTGCTAAAGAAAATTACATTTTCTGACTCATAAAATTTAAAAGACTATGAAGTAGTTTGTAAACAACTCGCGGTTAAATCCTACGGAGTCCCACTGTTTCCTGTTTGTATAAAAACTGCGTATTTTGGTTTTGATTTATTGATAGAAAAAGGAATATAAATCGGAAATAACTTGAACAAGAAAGGAAAAAAGGAAAAAGATTTCTTTCAGTTTTCCATGCAACTTGGCTAAACATATGTATGATAAACATAAAACAAAACCTAAATTTTAAATATAAAATGAGTTAGTTTAATACAGTGGATAGGTGTTACAAGAAGACAAATGGATCAAACATTTTTGAATTTTCAAACAAAATTTTGGGAAACTGGTCGCATGGTCCAGAACAAATAAATACAAAATTTAACTTCAATTGGTATTACTTTTATTTTTAAAAATAGAACTAACTAGTATGAGTAGATGTTATAGAGAACTGAATTTTATTTTAAAATTAAAAGGAAAATCATGGGAGTAAAAAATGTAAGTGTTATTTTTTACAATACGCATTAAAACTTAAATATTGGGCAAAAGTTTAGCATAATTTAAGAGAAAATCACTGATCTCAATGGATTGCCAATGTTATAACCTGCGCGAAACAAAAGTTACATTTCAATGGCGAAAAACCGGTTTGTGCGCAAGCCAGTTGAGGGTTAACGCACCTGGCCCCAAACAAACTATCCGCATTATAAGAAAGAATTTGTTGACGGCGTCCTGGTTTTCTGTTCGAAGTATGGTAGCTTATGAGCGATACGGTCAGACCGACGAAGGGTACGGGGTGCCGGTGTTTGTATTTTGCCACGGCTTTTAAGTGCGCATGCTCGTCCACCCACTGCGCGAGTTCGTAAAAATCCGAAAAATGCTTCTTGCCACTGCGGATCTAAATGTAGGTTATCTATCGAGAAAATTAATTAATTTTTAATATTTTTTTAATTCGCTACTTTGGGCTAAGAACTTTAAAAACTGTTTATGCATAATGTTTAAAATTGAACTTATTTTTTTTACTCTAATTCTATAACTTGTTACACCATTGCCTTTAGATCTTGGTGTTGTAGGTTTAAAGTATGTGTACCTAATACGTGCCTAATGTGGATTTTCCTGATTTTAAAATTTAAACTGTTTAAAGTGCTCTGCTCATTGCAGATTACAATTAAGCGAGTAACTACCTTTTATATAAAATAAATAAAGATTACCCCCGTGGCGCAGTGGACAGAGCTTTGATCTTCGAAGCCAGAGGTCGCTGATTTCATTCCCAGCGAGGGAGACATATTTAGGTAATAGTTATATAAAAATAACGACCGTGGTGGCACTACCGCGTTGTCTAAAAGGTGCTGTGAAATGCATAACTGCATGTTTTAGTGCTTGGACAACGTTGACGGAACAGGGGAACGATGGGTTAAACATCTAATAACCTGATACCCACGGTACTCTGGTATTAAGGCATATGCCTTCGTGGGGTGTTAAAAAGATTTAAAAAAAAGTATAAAAAATATTAAAATTTTGGGGGACAAAAAGAGTTGATTGAGCCTTACAAATGTTTTAAGCACTACCAGTAAAAACATTTTGTTACAAATAAACAGGTAAACATAGAATCTATTTTAAAAATTGTTGGGCTTAATATTTCAAAAGATTTGACAAAAATACTATAAATGAAATGGCAAACGGAACATAAATCAGTAAAAAAGGAACCGTAATGAATATAATTTTCGCAGGAAATCCTGTAATTTTCCATTATTTGGGGCGTTTTATTATTTGGCAAAGAGAAATTCTTACAATGATTTTTCTAGTATTTTTCCTCCATTTTAAAGAACAATGTTGCTATTTTACAGACCTTAAAAACGTCACTTTAGTTTAACCAACAAAAGTTTAATCAAACCTTTCTGTACGATTTTGTTTTATTTTACCAGATGTTCCTGAGCCGTATTTTTTTCAAGATATTGTGACGTTAAATTTGAAATATACATATAGGGCCACTTTACGTCACTGGGACTAGGTACCATATGGAACTATCTTCTTGGACCATAAGACCGGTGGACAATAAAACTATCTTTTTCGTATTCTATTTAACTAACTTAACTTGGTACGGGCATACCCCCACTAGGGATAGCCCGTACGGGGCTTAACTAAAACTTTAACTTTATACTTGACTTCACTAACTACTTCTTATTTAATCTTTTTTCTAATTTCTTTTCTCTCTTTAAATATCAAATTTTCCAGTGTTTGTTTTGTATTTCTACGTGACCCAGTTTGTTTAATGTTTTTATTTTATTAATATAAGAGTAACCTAGAAAATTGTTTAATTTATACTTTTAAAACCTCACGTATATCTTTATTTAGCAAAATTCCCAATGTTAAGTAACCTAATTAAAATGTGTACTTATTTTACAATTCCCAAAAATGTATATTTTTAAAATTCCCCAAAATGTATACTTTTTTATACTAGGTATTCACAATATCAAAAAAGAATTTGATTCGTAAGTATATCACATAAATGTGCATTGTTTTATGTATTCAGTTGTTTTTTGTTACCTTCTTTAATTTTTGTTATTTTAATAAGACAGCCGGTATATTTTTGCTTTTTTGAATGAAAAGTGACATTTCGAGAACAAGATGCATGAGAAAGGCGTCACAGTTTGGACACTAAACAACAACAAAAAAACATATAAAATAGTGAGTTCGGGACCTTTATAGAGGAATTGTAATGAGGTACATAAGAGTGATATTCCATGTTTTTTTTATTTTTAATTAAACATTTTAATTTTAACTTACTTAATTTAAACATACATTTTCATGCTTTTGACACAGTTCTTTACCTTAAATCATTAATGATAGATATTACAGTGAATTTTGTTTGTAAGAGCCAAACTAAATTAGAAACATGCATAAGTATACCGGGTGACACAGAATGTTGTTACTCCCTTACTTTTTTGTAGTTTTTAAAAGAAAGTAATAAAAATGTTACAGTATTGTTAAAGCATAAACTAACATCTTTTGTCATTATCATTACCTAAAAATCACTTCCAGTTTAACTGTAAAATTATTAAACAAAATAAAAACTATTATTTTATATATTTAAAAACTGGTAAAAACATACTGGATTACCACAAAGTTGACAATAAAGATGGTGATATTCGTCCTAGTAGTCCTATATAGGGGTTATAGGATTTCTAAATGAGTATGTCCTAAATTATTTACAGAGTGTTCCAAACAATGTTTATTTTAACCAACCTTACAGCAATAACTTTTTTGGGACACTCTGTATACCATGAACTATTTTTAGAACATGCCTTTTTGAAAACCCTACAAAAATACCTGTTAGAATTATCTAACATAAGTTTGGAATAGAGGCACACAATGGTGTATTTTATTTTTATTCTTTACATAACTACCCTATAAGATTTTTTAATTAATTAGTAAATACTTTAATAATGCAAGAGTACACAGTAGTTATCCAAATCAATTAAAATTAATTAATTAAAATAACATACACTAAATACCTATTATTACTTCAATTTCAAATTTAAAATTAGGTTTAAAATACATTAAATATTTCTATGTTATAACCACAAAACATTAAGGTACTAACATTACACTGAAACATGATGAGCTGCCAATTTTTTTTAATAAAGAAACTTTTACATTTTGTAAAATATTTTTTTATTCTAACAAAGGTCTTTAGATAAATAAAATCCTCAGTGCTATTTGTCAAAACAGTCATTACAACGTAACTAAAAATTATAAAAACAAACTTTTTTGTATAAATGTTTTATAATTTTTTATTTACCATCTTTGAGTATTACAAAAAACACATAACCATGAAGAAGTGAGGAATATTAAAGATCTATTTTTTAAATAAAACACCCCGTATAATATTATGTAAGCAATCAGAAGTTGTTTTAAAGAGCTTTAATAACATATTTTATTTGATATATCTCTCTTTAATACTTTTGAGCATATGGCCAAAAACTTTGAAAAGAGGAGGCAGAAATTTTTGCAACCAACATTTTTATTTCAGATAATGTGAGATAGTACTACAGATAAAAATGTCTTTCACAGCTCCACTTTCCACCACACTTCCAGTCTCTACCACAAATACCTTGCTTTTACTTTTTGGCCTTTAAAATTTTGGCATTTAAAAAGTTTTCTGGCCCTAAAATTCTACCACCCAACATTGTATAAGGTAAATCTGTAAGACCGCATTAAAAAAAAGTTAAACTGTTGTAAACTTTATAACAATAATTAAATAAACATAATAATAAATAGTAGCAGTAAAAAACAATTAAATACCGGGAACCCGAAACAATTCATTTATATTTTTATACCTTTGCAAAACCTTTCTTTCTGATTTTATTTGGTTTTATAACAACAAAACGGCCAGACTTATTTTAAATTAAGTCAAGGGAACAAACGACTCTAAATATAATTCTTTTACTGATTAAACCTCGTTATCATGAGACTTAAATATATTATTAAATAATGCTTAAAGGATCTTTGTTGCGAAAAGCAAGTTTTATACTAAGTAATATTTTACAAGGCACAAAGAGGCAAAAAGTTTTGTCATTAAGCCATTTTACTAAAACGAACCAGCACAATACTTTAAGAATAAGTTTCTGTTAAGAAATTAAGGAGAATTGACAGGCAAGAATATAAATTTAAAATTTTAGTTTACACTATACAGGGTGTCCGCTATTTATTGGTATACAAAGAAACCACAGATTCCTTGTACCAAAATATTAATTTTAATCAAGTATTCCTATACTTAAAAAAAGTAATAAATTAGATACAGGACGAAAAAGTAAAAATAAAAAATGCTAATAAATTATTTCCGGTTAGCTTACAAAAACCGCTCACGCCAGCTTTACACTCGATGTTTCTAGGTAAAAGTTAATCTAAAATTGGTTGCTGCTCACGAAATTGTTTGTCAGGGTGTAAAAGTCAGCAACAAATTATAAACCGAAAGATAAGAAAGATTGGAAATCGGTTAACTTACAAAAACCGCTCACGCCAGATTTACACTCGGTTTTTCTATGTAAAAGTTAATCTAAAAATGTGTTGCTGCTTATGAAATTGTTTGTCAGGGTGTAAAAAGTCAGCAACAAACTATAAACCGAAAGTCAAGAAAGATTGGAAATCGGTTAACTCATAAAACCGCTAACACCAGCTTTAAACTCGATTTTTCTGGGTAAGAGCTATCATTTTTTTTATATATTTAAGATGGCACAATTTTGTGGTAGAGTTTGGTTAGTTTATATAAAAAAACATTCAGAGTACAAAATTTATAAACAATTCAAGTATAAATCCAAAAATGATTTTCACATGTATTTAAGTTATAGTTTATATTTATAATTACTTTAAAAATATATTTCTATTTTTACATTATGAAAGTAAAAAGCGTACTTAGACTTAATCTATTAAGTTACAATTGCCAATTACCTATCTGTGAAAATGTATAAAACCTGCTTAAAGAAAATTGGAACAACAGCTTAACGGAAATTTAATTTTGTAGTGCAGAAAATAAAAATCATTTCAGATAGTTATCGGCAAGTAAAAGATAAAACACGTTTAATTAGGTTTTTCAGGGTTCAATGAAAAGAAAAGTGGATAAACTGACAATCAGCAATAATTAGAGATAATTAGTACGCTTTACTATTATTTGCAATTTTAGCGGTTTTATTGTTTGTTGCCCTTTTAATCGCCTTGTCAAAATTAATTATCTATAAAATGAACTGAAAATCCGGGCTCTTCGGTTATTTTATTTAATAGCATTTTTTTTTCAACGCTGACTTTACGTTATTTTTTTAATAACCGGTCTTCAACCTTTAATATTATATTTTTTTAATATTGTTTGCAAACCTAAAATACAAGTTAAATATTTAATGCCAACTTTAATTTATCTTCGCCCCTGTGCAAGTTACAAAAAGCAACTTTAGATAAAAAATCTTTGAATCCGCTAATTTTATTACCAGTATTGGTAATTAGAGGTCTTAAAAACAATATTTTATATAGATGGGTCCATATTTAATTCATTCTGAAAGCCATGCCGCCAAGTACACAAAAATGATAAAGTAAACAAACCTTTTCGAATGCACATAGCCTCGGACAGAGCCTGATTACATATTTTTAGATAAAAAATAAAAAATACATTGCTAAAACACGTATCACCTACTTACAAAACATTCTCTTATTTCGCCTCTGTCCTACTATAAAACCGGTGGCGTGGTACTAGAAACTCGTCGGGTTAAATATTTTTGCTGCAATAAATCATTGTTCAAAAAAGGGTTTCTTTATTTTTTTGTGTACTTGGCGGCATCGCTTTCAGAATTAATTAAATTTGACCCATCTTTACCAACATACCAAACTTTTTTGTTTGATTGCGATCGGTTAAGCACTAATAGGTTAAAACAAAAACATTTGTTTATGATAGTAAATCAATTCCTTTTTTACAAAAACATTTTTTAAATATTTATTTACCTTAACTTTACATGTAAATAAGTGTGTAGTAACTGTAAAATCAAATCCATTTAAAAAAGTTTTACATTTACAAAACATAATGCGGTTACATGCTCTAAGCTATATACGACTGACAAATCATGTTTTTTTAAAGGGTATTAAACAAAACCAGTAACCTAAAGGAAAAATACGTTTATGAAGATAACAAAGACAAGCTTTTAGATATATCTATAATGGATCTTTTTGTTGTGGCGATAAAGGACATTTTAAAAATGCTAGTTCAATTACACCCATTAAAGATAGCAGAAAATTGATGTTCTTCCATTATAAAAGTTGGATATTTGTTCGGAATATAATTCATTTATTTTGCAATTTCACTTTGATGATGCTAATCGTTTTATAAGATAATTTAAAACAAAATTTGAGACTAAAATTTGGTTATTATTTAAAAAAAAAATACATTTAAATTAACTTTCATTATCTAAATAAATTTTAAAACGCACGACTCTTCAACTGGTAAGCTTTTCCAGAACAAAGTGAGAAGTTCGGGGCCTGTCCAGTTGGACCGTATAGGGATGCATACGTTCTTTTATCCCTAGAGTTTCTAGATTGTCGAGGAACCTGCTGCTCGCGGAGGCCCTTCCTTCCCCCAAATCTTCAAGTATTTAAATTCCGTGTCAACAACTCCTCTTTAGGCTTTCAGCCCTCGTGGATTGTCCAAAGAAATAATAAAAAAATACGTGTGGAACTAAGAGTTTCTTTGTAGGAGGCAAGTGGGGGAAGCTATACTAGACACCATTCCTTGGAGCACAAGCCGTGAAGGTACCTATAAAAGAGCGATAGGTCTCCTGCCGCCCGACGATGGCAAGCAAGGAAGCCTCTGTAAGCAAAGGATCGTTAATAAGGTCAACAACTCTTTTTGAATGGAATCAAGGGATGCTCCAGTGTTGTGGGGTACGCCATTTCCGATATAGGAACAGTATTCCGAGAGGAAGGCGATTCGGGATAGAAATCAAAAATGTTTAAATAAGAAGGGGAAAATAATTTTTTGCTGCAAAAGAACCAAGCTTTTTTGAACTGCCGTGGCTTTAGATACAATGGTGTTATGCCCAGTTAAGACTCATTCCAAAATGTACTGCCCACAAGATTAAATGTGTCTTTGGCTTTGCAAAATTTGACCGCTCATAATAAAGAAGATAAGTACTTGATGACTCTTTCCGCGACATGTATCATGATTGTCATGTTTTGGATGCATTAAATTGGACTTAATTTTTGACGCCCCAATCCAATATTAGATTAAGGTCCATGTAAGAGAGATATTCTGCATCGCCCCTGCGTTTGCTATCCAAGTCAGGCTTAGAAGTTGGCTTTGGGAACCCTGAAAACCGCATTGGCTGGTAATATAGCTTGAATGGAATTTGTTGTGGAAGAGAGAAGGTTGTTAATGTAGAAGAAACAAAGTTGGTGCCAGTACCGAGCCTTGGAGGTACTCCAGCGTTAATTTTGTGAAAACTTGAAACCATCCACAATAACTAATATACGTTGATCAGAAAGAAAACTGGAGAGCTATAAACAGAGTTTTGTTGGAAAATCATCAAAGCAAAATTTGACTGAGAAGTCCGTCATGCCAAACCTGGTCAAAAGCTTTTGATATATCAAGAACAACGATCTGGGACTTACCTAGAAACTCAAAGACTTGTTTACAGTTGGTGTGAGATACGAAGGAAGCAAGACATGCTGTCAGATCTTTGTGACGAAATCCATATTGCCTGTCATGCAAAATTTTGTGTTTTTCTAAATACCTAAGGATTTGCAAATTAATTAATTTTTATTATTATACAAAGAACTGAAAGAAGTCGAAATATGTCCATATTTGAATGGAAGAGATTTAGATCCCTTACAACCAAATTATTTTGTAGCAAATAGTTCGGCATTTTCTTTAAAGGTAAAAATAATTTTCAACTGACACATTTGCATGAAAAGTCAATGTGCATTTGAAATACATACGACTATATTTGTGCGCTAGCATTGGCTTTTCATGTAAATATCACAGTTTTGCGTTACTGCCTGCATCCCATCTAAGTAGTCTAGTAGTATTACTTGTGGTTTCAGGTGAATTTATTTTTTTGCGCAATTTAAAATAAAATTATGGAATTAACATTCATACACCAAATCAGTTCCGACACAAAAATGCGTAAATACCTTGTTTTTCATGATTATTCAGTATATTCCTTTAAAATGTGGGTTTACTTTTTAATTCAAAATAAATAATTATTTTTAAACCAGAAGAGTTCAGAAAATTGATAATCGGACGAGGCAGGCAGTGATCTGATTTGTAGATCCTTGCGATTAAGATCATGGTCATGCCTGGATACAAGGGCATCATATAAGGTGGTCAGAGGCTAAAATTTACATTGGAAACAACACCTAGAAAAATCTTTAAAAATTATTTAAAAAATTCCAAATTTTCCATTGTTTTTAAAACACTGTGCGCTTTTTAAATACCTATTATAAAATAGCTTATTATTTTTTAGGTTATTTAGTTTATCAAATTTAGGTATAAGATTTTGTATATTTAAATATTCACCAAAAAGATCAAAAGAAATATTTTACCTTATCGATGTTAGGGAAACAAAATCTCGGGCAACACATTTTTCACGTGGTCTAACAAACATGATTAAAAAGTTTCTTTTAGAAAGTTTCTTTGAAAGAAGGCATATTTTTTAAGACAGGGAAAATTGCTAAATCACTTGACTAGCTTTCTTTGCATAAAAGGGGCAATAAAATGTAGGTCCGTTTTTATTTAAAAACAACATGAAGATCTAAAAATGGCGTTAAGTTTATACCGTTGCGCATCATTAAATTTATGCCAAATGCCATTTACATTTTCTCGTTTATACAATAGTAATGGTTTATGTTCTTACGCGCTGATTGCTTTAAACCCGCAATATTTTATACATACTTCATAATGTTAAAACCCTGTTTTGTAGCCAAATGCAAATAAAGTAGATTTTCGCTTTTAAACACTGTTGTGTGATAAATAGCAAAATATGGATTACTAAGCAGGAGTGATTAATTTAAATATGCAGTGACCTCCATGGACATCATAGATAACCTACATTTAGATCCGCAGTGCCAAGAAGCATTTTCTAAATTTTGCGACCTCGCGCAATAAACAAATGAATGGGTGAATGAACATGCGCACTTAAAAGCCGTGGCAACATACAAACACCGGCACCTCGTACCCTCCGTCCGCGGTCTGACCGTGACGCTCATTAGCTACTGTACTTCAGAACGGAAAACCAGGACGCCGTCGACAAATTCTTTCCGATAATGCGGATAGTATGTTTGGCGCCAGGTGCGTATACCCTCAACTTGCTTGCGCATAAACGGGTTTTTTTGCAAATGAAATGTAACTTTTGTTTCGCGCAGCAGGCAATCCATTGAGATCAGTAATGAACATCTATGATTTTTCTTATTTCTAAAACTAAGGTAGGTGCGGCTGAGAGGGCGGGCCACACTAAACGGCACCGCACCGAGTCCGATTTTACGGTGATAGAGAAAAGTGGGGCATATTAATTTTTAAAAAATTTAAAAGCACTATTTTTGCCCTAAAAAAATATACAAAGCCTTTTGTCAAGCTGAGTCTATTGTTTTTATGTATGTATATCTCTTTGTTAAAATAAAACAGATTCTTTACTTATCTTTTGTTCCTTTTTTTCAAACTTTAACCGCACCGATGTCCCACAAGATCCGCATCGTAGCACGACCGTATCTCGTACGCCCTTAAACATGCTCAGGAAATAAAATCATACGTGGATCGGATAGCGCCGATGTTACCCGAAGCAAGCATTGAGTTAACGAGCGTCACTTTTATTTCAGTTCATTACGTATAAAAATCAAAAGTTTGTGGTTAAAGGTTAGTTGTTGTAAACAAATAATACAAGAAAAAGAAATTCAATAAGTATTAAAAGTGTAAAATTAATTTTATTGTAACATCTTGTGAATAATATGTAGAGTAAAACTTACGAATACATTGGTATTTTTTATTTAAGAGTTTTTTTAAATTCATATTTCGAGAAATTAAGTAAACTTATATTTGTTTACTTGTTAAAATGCGGTGCGGTGTATGTGGTCGGGCACGGAGCGGTGATATTAAGCCTACAGCATTTGATTACAACGGTACATTTAAAAACCGAGTCACGGCCGTGGTACGGTGCAGGACTCGGTATCGTTAAATGTGGTCAACCCTTTTAAACTATGTTATCTTATTTGTAAAGATTGTATTTATGATCAGGTTTAATAACTCTTTGTGTGACCTCCGAACAGTGCGGACGTGCGTAGAGGACTACAAAGTTCTTCCCGGAGTGGCGGCTAGAGGTGTCGTACGAACGTTTTTTACCTTCGGGGATCAAGGAAAGATTCACGCTAAATTGATGGCATCTTTCTTCTGGATCTAAGCGCTGTGAGCGGAAGATTCCTATAAGCTGATGGTATCCTGTTTGGTGGTGAACACGAGGTATTTCTCAAACGGCGGGAAATAGATGGGCGTGCCATGGAAACTGTCAGTAGTGAAAGTGAAGGTTATACGTAACACCAGTAGCATATCTTGGTTTGACAGCCGACAATCTATGCATTGCATCGATTGTTGAATTATTTGTTTTCTTTTTGGAATTTCTGGGAGCTACGAGCTCGATTATCCAGATTTTCCGCAGACGAAGCCCTGGAAAGCATAGTCCGAAAGGGGGAGAGTGGTGGATTGGACCTGAAGGGACCAAAACCAAGAAAAAAATAGAAATAGAAATAGAATAGATCAGGTTTAATTTAAAGCGTGGTATAATTGATTCATATTACTGCAGTTTGAATAAATACAACATTTTTGCACCGCATCCCCTATATTTCACTAGTGAAGCGCACGGCTACGGACTCGTTGCGGTTATGTGAGACCCGACCTTAATAAAGCCTAGCTAAGGAATTTAAAATAAATATTGGACTGTACATTTAATTTACCCCATTTTGTTATAAATCAAATATATATACTAATTAATAAAAATTATAAATAAAAAGTTTAGGATTTGCACAAAAACAAAATTAAACATTTTTGAAAACCTTGTCAATAGGTCTTATTATACTATAGTAGGGGTAATAAGGCCTAGGATTATATTATACTTAAAAAATTAAAATGTCCTGGTACATTTGATTATTTTATAAAAATTACAACAAATGTCTCTTTCCCAAGACATTTCAAATTTAGTTTTATTAGACCTTTCATAACCTTGTGAACTAACCATCACACGGTAACAAAACACAAGTAACATGGTTTGTTGCCATACTATTTACACAACTAAGATGTATACTAGGTGTCAAATAAAAGTATTGTACAATAAAAAAAATTGTAGGGTAGGATGCATATACCTTTCTTTATTATTAAAAAAAAACATGCTACCCGTAAGGTAAAATAGATTTAAAAAATAAGTATTTATAATAGGTTTGTTCCAGCAGGCTGTCAGAAATTTTGCAACAGTTCTGCGCGTCAAATTTGTTTCACTCCAGCGCCTTTTGATATACAATTGTTGTAAGGTAAAATAAGATTCAACAAGGTACAAGTAGTTTCTAACTAGTGTTTGCAAACAGTGTGGATGTCTGCAAACGTCAGTTTGGATGTTTCGCGTCAAATTTGTCGTTCACAACAGTTTATGTCTGACACATTTTTAATATGTTAACCTGTTGGCAGTGTTTGACGTATGCAAACTGTCAGATATGACTGACGATGTTTTAAAATTTCCTTCTGTACTGACCATCAACGATAACACTGTTGTTCGTTCAACGATTTCACATGACTAATGTTTATTACAGCATTTCTGACTAATGTTCGTTGCAATTTCTGCTTTTTACGACTGTTGCCAACATGTTTCCAACATTTTGCTAAAACAAACCTAATAAGAATGCTTTTGTTATCATTTTTTTTCCTATAACCCATAAAAACATTAAAGATAAGATTAAGATTGTGTCACCTGGTATATACTTTAGCTGACAAATAATATTTATACATTTTATATTAAAAGAATAAATGGACAAAAGATATTACCTATCACGTACTTGAATGCGGCAAATTTAATGCCTTGAAAGCGGGAGCAATTATCGGCAATATTTTTTCCTCGTTTTATTTTTAAGTTTCTTTGATATTCGCCAAACTATATTTTCCGACCTAGACGTCATATATGCAGACCTACGTTAAGTACAGGAAAGTTGGCATACATTTTTTAATAACGAGACTCTTGGAAGTAGTTTGGTCTGGCAGGTGACCCATTGTTACACTAAAAAAAATATTTTATTTTTCTGTTGTAGTGATACAAGTTAAAAACCTTTTTTTTTTATTTTTGCCATGCTATATCAGAGTGCAGTTTTTTTTAAAAAGATACTGTGAGCTTTTAAGGACTAGGTAAATAAATACCCGGTGTCAACGAATCTATAATCTGCCTTTTTTTGACATCACAGGGTCACTAGGATTATTTGCGCCCAATCATAGCCACCTATATGCAATTTAAAAAATGGCTTTTAAAAATTAAGTACCCTAGGCTAAAAACTTTTTAAAATATTACCTTCCTTACTCAGAATTGTCCCAGGAATTCAAAGAATGTCAACATATATGGGGTGTTCCATCAATAAATCCAAAATTTCCAGTCAAACAGGAAGTGACTGAAAAGTAAAAAATATGCGTAGGCTCTTTTTTGCTTATACCATCTACCTATACTAAATTCTCATTTTAATATTTTTTTTTATCTTTGGACAAACAACGAAGGCTAAGAGCCTAAATACTAACGTACCGTGGGTGTCTTAAGCGAGGTAAGAGGGATTCTGTTGACACGGGACTTAAATACTTGAAGTTTTGGGGGGAAGGAAAGAGACCTCCGCGGGCAGCAGGTTCCACAATCTACGAAATTCTAGGGATAAAAGAACGAACAAAGTGAAAAGTTCCGAGGCCTGTCCAGTTGGACCGTGTAGGGATGCATACGCGCAGAGACCACGAGTTTCTCTGTTGGGAACCGTGAGTGGAGGAACTATACCGGAGAATTCTTCAGAGCAGAAGACATGGAAGTACCTATAAAAAAGCGATAAATCCCCTACAGCCCGACGATGGGCAAGAGAGGAAAGCCTTTCTGTAAGTGAAGGATCATTAATGAGACGAATAGCTCTTCTTTGAATAGAATCAAAAAATGCTTAGGGTTGTGAGGGACGCCATGCCTCCAGATATGGGAACAATATTCCCAGGTAGGTCCGGATTTGGGACACATATAAAGTGTATAAATTAGAAGCGGAAAAATACTTTTTGGCTCGAAAGAAAAAGCCAAGCTTTTGAAGCTGCCGTGCCTATAGATACAATGTGTATATGCCAGTGACGCCCACAAAATTGAAGGTGTCTTTGCTCTGTAAACCTTGGCCGCTCATAAGTAGATGGATGAGTATTTGATGACTCTTTTCGCGACAAGGAACATGATTGTGTTTTGGATGCATTAAAATGGACGAGATTTTTGACGCCCCAATCCAATATTAAATTAAGATCCTCCGAAAGAGATATCTGCATCACTCTGCGTTTGTTTTCCAAGTCAGGTTTAGTGATGGGTTAAGGAACCTGAATTATACTCTGAAAGTTATGGCTTGTCAAATAAATTCGTTGGATACTCTGCATAATTTACTATTGCTATTACATCAACTTATAGGGCTTTGTCTGTCTTATTTAGCTTTATTTACCAAAAAATGCAATCTAGAATAGAAAAAGTAACGCAATTTTATGCTTAACTACATTAAGTTTTAAAACTTTTAATATTTGTAGCCCTTCCGGAATTATCCGAAATAAATAAAACGAAATTTTGCGAAACTGTTTTTTTTTCGGTTTATTTAAAGAGAGATTTTAAAATAAATACCACATTATTATTGGTACTTTTACTGTTCAATAAAATATTTGTTATTGAATTTAAGATTCGACGTTTAAGACAGTAAATCCTAGTGCGGACGTGCGTAGAGTGACCGCTGTGTTCTTCCCGGCGTGGCGGCTAGAGGTGCCGTGCTGGGCGTTTTTACCTTCGGGGATCAAGGGTGAAAGATTCACGCTAGAACTATCGGCATCTTTCTACCCTTGGATCTAGCGCTGTGAGCGAAGATTCCTATAAGCTGATGGTATCCTGTTTGGTGGTGAACACGAGGCATTTCTCAAATGGCGGGAAATATAGATGGGCGTGCCATGGGGGAACTGTCGGTAGTGAAAGTGAAGGTTATACGTAACACCAGTAGCAGATCTTGGTTTGACAGCCGATAATTTATGCATTGCATCGATTGTTGAATTGTTTGTTTTCTTTTTGGAATTTCTGGGAGCTACGAGCTCGATTATCCAGATTTTCCGCCGACGAAGACCTGGAAAGTAATATTTATGACGGCTCAAAGTGTTCTACTTATTTCGTTGATTTCGAGGAATAGTTTTAGCTCCGTGACTCTACCAAGTTGTCCAACGGGGTATTAAATATTAAGAAAAAAATATATTTTTTTATGTTGATTAATAATTTTCGTATGCAGAGGGCATATTTCAAATAAAGCGCTGCGTATACTAGCTCTGCGACTAAAATTTGTTTAAAATTTAAAAACAAGTTTAAAAATAATTTTTATGTGGGCTTAAATTTTGCATCCTAATCCTCCAATATCCCATAGCACTGGGTTGCATTTTAAATGGTTAAAATGCAGCAGATTTTATGTCTGCTTGACACCGTTCCAGAGATCAATGTTGGGATTATAGTTGCCTTACTTGTAAAATACAGGGTGATTTGACAGAATCGATCAGAAACTAAAGGGGTGATTCTGCCTGACCAAAAATAAGTGGTGAGCTTCATATAATTTTTTCCAAAGAAATGTCCATTCGTTTTCGAGTTAGAAGCCAAAGTTTAATTTTTATTTTGATTTTCTCGCCATATTGTGGTTATTTTTAACCAATCCAGTTAATATTTGGCACACAAATCGAGGCTTCTGCGGATTCTAAAATTTTAAGAAAAAAAGTACTTTCTAAATACCGCCAGAGGGTCACCTTACCTAAAAGTTCAGAATTGGTTTCCATCATAACTTTTATTTTGACAGATATCGCAAAGCTAGGGCCGCCATTTGAACTGATCAAAAACTTAAAAATAAAGGTACTCTTTTATTAAAGTCGATATACCCTCACCGGTTGGGCACCAATGAGACATCAAAAGTTTTTATCAAGTTCAATCAAATTACCTACATACATACAGAGGTGTCCTAGTAACTCAACCGACAAACTTAACCAAACGATTCAACAACAAAAAATAAAAAAAAATTATATAAACATATGTCCTAAACGTCTTAGTTTTGAACTACCGGGTGTTAAAAATTAACAAAAAAGTTTAAGAGTTAATACAACCCTTTACTGCCTATAATATTTCCTTGTGTGTTTTATACATACACGTTATGCCTAAATAAAATGTTTGTTTAAATTAAAGCAAAGGTATTAAAGTAGAGCAAAAAAAAACTTATTAATGTAAAGCATCTTTTAATGCTAAGTTAAAATACATTTATTTTTTTAAGTTAAAAATACCTTCACGTAGTATACTTTATTCAAGATCCCCACTTAAAGATAAAAAGTGAATGACAAAGTTTTGAATTGCAAATGGTGTTGCTCTGAATTGCGAATTGAAGTGCACACTTATGGAAAGATGCCACACACATTGAAAATCGGATTACGTATACACACTTCGCGAGATTTCATTTTACATAACCTTCAATAAGTTTATTACATAACTGCCTCGTCTGAAAATGTAAGAAATTACCTGGAAGGAATGGCAAGACGACCTAAGAGGACGCAATACCGCAGCTTTCTGTTCAGTATTCAGCTTGTAGGTTCACATCGACGTCTCGTCATTTGTATTTTACCCAATAGCTTCCTTCATCCCCCTTTGCTATCCTTTTGCTTTCCACTTCGTGCTCTTTTTCCCTAACCCATCGAATATATACGAACGTGCAAATTTAAACTCTGAATTGCCTTGTAGGATGTCGATTATTCATCACTAAATCCGTTATTACATCCTAGATTTTTAGAATCTGGGTTTCTAATAAATAAAGAAACACGGTTTATATTACGTAAAACTTTTTAAACGAGAAAGTCCAATTTAACACGCAGTTTTTGATAAAATACAATTTTCAGTGTATCTTACAATTTTTACTTTACTTCCTCTATTTATGATTAAAAAGTTTTTAAACGAAATATCCAGGTCTACTTAAGTTTGCACCATATGGAAAACTTTTTTATTATACTTTTCAAAAAAAAAAAAAAGGTATTTAAAGGTGTTTGGGATCAAAATACAATACAAATATGCAAATTGATTTATTTAAAATAAAAAACTTTTTACCATTTTTTGAGCTTTGTTCGCGGGTTTGATTCTGAACCGGTTTCTGGGACTATTCGCATGCGCAGTGAAAAAAGCAGCGTTCGCGGTTAGTAAAATCCTGAATTTTTTAGTAACAGTTCTGTGTTCGCGGGTTACAATGGAATCAGTTCGTTACCGGTTCGTAACCTGATTAGCAGTCTGGGATTTTTGTTGGAACTAAAGTTCAGTTCGGAATTTCATGCGCATTGTCGACATGGTCAGCTGTTTTCTGTTTTTGTGGTACAGAAATAAACCGTTGTATTACGGTTTATTTGTTTCTGCCACTTTATGCGGGTTAATATACCTGTTGAATATGTTGTTTTATATTTTTGTGATTCTGAGCGTATATAAACAAAGGATTTTTAATTGTATTCCGGCTATGAATGTATGTATGCAATAAAATAAATAAGGATTTAATTAAAAAATATAGACAATATTACAAGATTTTACCATTTCTTGTTGTTTGAATTTTATCTTTAGTTAAATACACATACTTAAGGTTAAAAACGAGAGGAGGCAGGGAATCCCTCGTGCTGCCGCCGAGAGACCTCAGCGATGGCTTTCGACAGTGCATAACAATTTTACCTTTTTGTTTGAATTTAATTTTTTTTGTGTAGTATCCAATTTAACCATGAAAAATCCTCACCAAAAAGGCTAGGTTAGAATACCATCCTCAGCTGTACTTATAGAAAATCGTTCGCGGTAAATAAAGGGCCCCGAACTAATAAATAACTAGACATGCGCTTTAAAATAATTCTAAACCGGTTTCGGTTCTGGTTCAGAATCAGTTCATTACTAGACCCGCGAACAAAGAGCATTTAATGACTTTATAATAAAGCGTCTTAAAGCTTTTGCTAAAATAATATTGCCTAATAAATTTATAAATTTAAACTAAAGTTTAATTCAATATATTAAAAGTAAACACAAAAATTTCTGTTGAGTTTCGCTAAATATTTATATATAGAAAATGTTCCCCAATCTAAAAGTTGTCTTTTGTATATAAGGTAGTTGTGCTTAATATTAATAATTTTCACTGTTACTGAGGGATTTCATTATGGAATATAGGGTGTAATTTTAATCCTTAAGAAGGACAAAGCAAAACAGAAGTTTTGGAGATGAAAATTAGGAAGCGTCTTATCAAGGAATCTGCAAAAGAGACTTAAAGGGAATTTTTGGGACAAAAAGTTTAATATTCTTGAAGCATTGTTCTAGCTCAAAGAATTTTCAAATATAAAATCTCTTGGAAATCATTATATTTGATATTATTTTCCACAAATAACATTTTCATTCTAATGTCTAACTTTTCCCATTATATAAATTAGATAATATTTAATGAGATTGTGACTTGGGTTATATAAAGAACGTTAACAAGATTTGGTTATTATTTATTGTGGATTTCAGATGCAATAATTGGACGTTTTACCAGATAATGCCTGAATTAAGCATAGTCTTTGTATTTTTTTTTTTTTTGGACAATCCACGAAGGCTGAAAGCCTAAACACTAATGTACCGTGGATGTCTTAAGCAGAGTAAGAGGAAGTTTGTTAACACGGGACTTAAAAACTTGAAAGATTTGGGGGGAAGGAAAGACCTCCGCTGGCAGTAGGTTCCACAGTCTAGACACTCTAGGGATAAAATCGGTCTTCGGACCTAACCTAATAGATTTCTTTTTAGAAGAATGACGAAAATTGAAAATTTATGCCAAAACCTACTACATTAGATAATTTGCCAGTTGTAATTAGAAGCTTTTGTGAAGATTTTTTTTGGAAAGTACTAAACCAAATAAATGCGTACTTTTTCATATATTTTTAACACCATCCAAAGCCAGGTGGGTGTAAGTGCACCCCTTGCACCCCTTCCGGCGCCGCATGGTTTCAGAGTTTGTCGGAAAAGAGCTCTAAAATAAGGCAATGCATATTTTGGATACTTGGACAACGTTTCTTGCATTTAAAAACTTTCAGTGCACTGCCAAAAAAGCTTGGATTTCTTTTCCGAGCCAAAAGTATTTTTCTCCTTCCAATTTATACACTTTGTATGTGTCCCAAAATTCGACCCTCTCTTGAATATTGTTCTCATGTCTGGAAAATGGCATCCCCTACAACCCTCAGCATTCTTAATGCCATTCAAAGGGCTGTTCGTCTTGATTAATGATCCTTTACTTACTAAAAGACTTCCTCTCTCTTGCCCATCGTCGAACTGTGGGAGATTTATCGCTCTTCTATAGATATTTTTACGGCTTCTGCTCCGACGAATTATCCAGTATAGTCCCTCCTCTTGCAGCTCCCAACAGGGAAACCTCTCGTGGTGCCAAGCGCCTCTATACCGTTTCAATTAGACAGGTCTCCGAACTTCCCATTTCTGGCCACGTTCTTTTATCCCTAGAGTTTCTAGGACTGTGGAACCTTACTGCCAGCGGAAGTCTTTCCTTTCCCCCAAATCTTCAAGTTTTTAAGTGTCGTGTTAACAAACTTGCTCTTACCTAACTTAAGACACGGTACGTTAGTATTTAGGCTTTCAGCCTTGTAGATTGTCCAAAAAAAAAAAAGTTTTAGAAATTTTGTTTTTTTTAAGTATCTTGTATCTTGGGAACCAGGAATTTGAGGACCTATATTTATATACTTTTTTGAATAAAATTGGTTCAGGAATACGCCCTTAAATCTTCTAACCGCAATTTGGAAACACTTTGTATAATACCTTTTAAATAATGTTATAGACTTACACCTTTATACCCTTTTATCTTGTAAATATGTTCTATAATTTACAAGTAATAAGATAGCTTCGGCCCTAGTCCCGGCGTATAGCGAGCTGACCCTGTTCAGATCCTATTGATCCCTATAAATTGGCCGGTCACCTCAAACAAAGAGAGAAAGAACCAACCAAAAAACCCAAAAATTCAAATTAACAATCGACGTTTTTCAAATTTGAAAAACCTAATTTAAGACTTAATTAAAATTGACTCATTAAAACATTTCTTTACTATATTTTCGGATAATCAAATAAAATTTAACTAATAAAAAATAAATTTATTATTCCCACAAATCCTAAAACAAAACACTATAAGATCTAAATAAACAAAAATTAAACCATGTAATATAAATATAAATAATATAAAAACGTAAATATATAACTTAAACAAACCGTACTACAAACCATTAAATTGTTTCTCAAATACCGTTACCAAATAAACAAAATTGTTTCCTGCGTTCACAAGAGGATAAAATACAAACACATAAGTTACAATTAGGGTCTACAGCATAAATATAAATTACCCATTGTATTTTTCTAGTTACTCCACTGATACAAAAAAAGCGGGAAAGCAAACGTCTGGCCAACAAAAGTTAATATTCAACGCTGAAAATTAGTCTTAATGAAAAAATATCTCCGAGTAAAAATAAACAGGGTTAAACGTTGCTAGAACGAAGCCTAATTGGAAGCTTCATTATTTTTTTGGATGAAAATTTACGTTAATTTATGTATGTTTTAAAGGATTATTATTGTTTTGTGAATAATTTAAAGCGTTTTTAAAATATACCGGGTGATGCATCGCCGGGCGGGACATAGGAAATCCCATGTAATTTTTAATGGGGTCAATTATTGGCTCCCCTAATTATTTTAGAGAAAAATTCTATTAAAGTTTATTGAAGAGCATGCAAATCTACGTCCATGGTAAAAACTTTAGATTTTTCGGTTAACCCGTTTGCTAGTTAGATGCTAATATATTTTTAAAAATTGTTACATTATTATCGCCTCATATTTATGAACAACAATAAAAATACCAGTTAGCGTGACATAACGTTGTCATTTTGAAATTTAGTGCTTTATTATTATCAAAAATCGTAGAGCGAAAAGATTAACCATGAGGTTATACTACTGAAGAAAAGTATTGATGATTAAATGGTACTATCAAGGAAATAGTTACCAAAAGGTGTCAGACATGTTCGCTGCTCAGTATCCGAATAGACCGATACCCGGAAAATCAACAGTCGATAGGACTATCAAAAAATTTGAGACCAAAGGCACAGTGATAAATAACTGCAGATGTGAAGCTAGGGAGTATCAAAGAGAAGAAAATGTAAGAGATGTGTAATTTTTAATGGGGTCAATTGATGAGCTCCCTAATTATTTTAGAGAAAAATTCTATTGAAGTTTATTGAAGAGCATGCAAATCTACGTCCCATGGTAAAAACTTTAGATTTTTGGTTAACCCGTTTGCTAGTTAGATGCTAATATATTTTTTAAAAATTGTTACATTATTATCGCCTCATATTTATGAACAACAATAAAAATACCAGTTAGCGTGACATAACGTTGTCATTTGAAATTTAGTGCTTTATTATTATCAAAAAATCGTAGAGCGAAAAGATTAACCATGAGTTATACTACTGAAGAAAAGTATTGATGATTAAATGGTACTATCAAGGAAATAGTTACCAAAGGTGTCAGACATGTTCGCTGCTCAGTATCCGAATAGACCGATACCCGGAAAATCAACAGTCGATAGGACTATCAAAAAATTTGAGACCAAAGGCACAGTGATAAATAACTGCAGATGTGAAGCTAGGGAGTATCAAAGAGAAGAAAATGTAAGAGATGGCGACTTGTGATTGTGTTCAGCGACCGAAAGAGCTCGTCAAAGTTTTATTTTATTCTTGCTTCACAGTTGCTAAAAAGCACGTGCTTGGTTAAAAGCATGGATTTATTTATAATTTTTTGTTTCAGTACGCACTTTTTTACGTAACATTTTTGTGTCTGAATCAATACTCATCAGCCAAATATCTTGCATGAACTTTAACCCGGTTTGATGGTTAACTTAACACAGCGGGATTACTCGGTCATGCGCATGAGAGGTTTTTTCGGCTTGCTGTGGTTGTAAATGTAAAACTCTTGACTTTCAATATGCTCAATATGGCTGATTTTATCAGATTGTTGTGGCTGTTTATTTGTTTTGTGTCATTATTCGGTTTAACCTTACGTGTGACCCGTGTTATAAATATACAATTAGTGAAACAACATTTGTGTAAATTTATTGGTTTTTAAATAAATTATTTTTAAATTATTTACGTTGTTTTTATGAATAAAAGCAATTACACTATGTAGTATTTTTTTAACAAAATATTATATACAATCAATATTTTATATAAATACGTGTAAAATATGTTTAATGAGTATCTTGCTGGAGGTAAAAACACAATGAACCAATAGAGATTTCTGTGTGCGTCACTCCATATTTAAAAAATTTTTGAACTGTAAGACAGACAAATGGCCAGTTTAAAAGTATTAATAGTGATAAAGAATTATACTAAAGCGAAAAAATAAAAAGGCCTAAACACTAAATAACTAGAAACCCAGTTGAAGGTACAAACCAAGATATAGAGTGTGTCTCTTAAGTTCGTACCATATAGGCAAACTTATTATTAATTTTACGAAAAAATTCAACCATCCCATATTAATTGTTTTCGGTGGTAGGTATATGAAATATCTTAAAAATTATGAATTTTTTCTTAAGAGGAAAGTACACTTATTTTTGTCAATATCGAAAATTTAGTGGAAAAAAGATTTTTAGGATTAAGATTTTTTTTTTTCTGCAATACCGAGCATTTTTTGAGCTTCCTTTACAAAAAGTATTTTATTTCAAAATAAGTTAGTATCCAGTATTGTAGAAACTTAAATTTTCATTGTTAATTAAAACCTACAATCTTATCTGCTTCCTCTATACCTAAAAAACAAGTATGTAGATATCGAATAAAATGGACCAAGCACAGTGGCCTATGGAAACTGAAATCCTACTACGCTTTTCTCTAGTATAAGTAATATTAACTTATACACTATAATACCTTTCAACTAAATAGGATCAAAATAAATCTATAATTTATTTGGTTGGTAAGTTTAAGCGTGCTATTTTCATATATTTCTTAAAATTATACACTTCTTTTACATTTTACAACCATTCTTTATGCTAAATATGTAATTTCACAATAAAAGTTTAGTTTTCAAGAAATAATTCTATTTAGATTTTCATTTTTAGTTCTTATTTCCTAAAATTTATATATATTTTTTCCACATTAACCTATTCCAATCTAAAGAAAAAATAGACTTCTACTAAATAGATTTTAATACACCATTAGCACTAAATTACCAATATTTAGTCATTAAATTATTAATAAATTTCAGTATTAACCACATTTCACACTTTTTTATTAATGTTTTATGTATATTTTACTCAATAAATCAATGTTTTTGAATATACCGCCGATTTTGACATTGGGAGGTATGCGCATGCCCTGCCATCCCGCAGACCCTTCTTCAAATTGTGCCACTTTCGAAACGGCATACGTAAATGAACAATGCAAATGAACAATGTGGCAAAACTGGTAGGCTTAAAAGTACCTTGAGTGTAATAAATTTTTATATAGGAAAAACTCGTAGACTCATAAGCTAAACCTATAAAAGAACACAAAACATTCTGAAAAACACAGAATTTCGCAGTTCAAAAGATTTTTGTCTACACAATAATTCAAAACAATGCAGGATGTTTTTATGAATTCTACTACGCTACAACACCCTACCGTGCTGAAAATGCAGGAGGATTTCTTAACGGAGTTTTATTTGTAACACTGTAAAAATACTCCACCCAACAACTAACATGGCTATGAATCATGTGTAAAAAACATGAAACTAAAGTCTTAAATAATCAGCATGCATGTTGTAACCTGGGATGTTTTTAAGTACAAGCAAATTTGTTTTTTGCGTATTTGAATTTATACTGTATGGCAATAGGAGACGCTTAAATCTTTTTACTTTACCGCCCTATTGCATTTACTTGAATCATACGGTTGTTTTCTTTTTAGTTTTATGTGAATTTTAAACGGTTTATAACCTAAAAGTAGTGTGTCAAATGTTTGTTTTTTAATAAAGTTTACAGTATGACTTTTCCTTTTAATTTTTCTTTTCAAAATGGCGCCCAGCTGTAAGTTTGACATTTATATGTCATTTCCTGTCTAAAATTTGGTTTATGTTGTCTCACTAAAAGTCCTCAAATTTTCATGAAAAAGAAATACCAAATAATTCAAAAGTTAGGAGATAAGGTTGTGGATTTGGAACAAGCACTCTATAATGTTTTGTCGGGTTTCTGGCTTTGCTTTAAGATCATTTTTGTAATACATCTCGTATCAAATTTAAATTAAAAGTTAAAATATATTTATTAGCTTAATTAATAATAAATATAATAAACACTTGCTGTATAACCATAGTCAAAAGACAAAACAAATAAAAAAATAATAGCTTAATAGCTAGCCAATAAAAATGTCACAATTACAGGACTAAAAGTTTAATTTTTAATATTTTTTAAAAAATAAAATTGTCTTTAAAATGGAGACCGAATATGTAATAACAAAATTCGCAAAAAGAACTCGTAAACTATGACTTTTTCTAAAAATGATAAAGTATTAATTATCTTACTGTATTTAAGCTGTTTGATTCACTTTAACTGATTTGTAATGCTTTTGAATACAGATCTTTTGTTACCAGGTTAAATTTTATTATAAAATTATGCGTTTGCATGCTTTTAAATTTCTTTCAAACTGTAGCACAAAATTTACGTATGGTGTAGAGTGGTAAAGGAGGTGATACTGTTCGTATTTGCTACTGCGTTTTAACTCCATAAAGGCGCTGACACGCAGTAGGAATTCACAAACCGCTTATTCATTTGCATGCTTTTAAATTCCTTCCAGACTGCAGCACCAAACTCACGTAGGGTTTAAAGAGGTAAATAAAGGTGATACTGTTCGTATTTGCTACTGCGTTTCAACTCCATAAAAGTGCTGACACGCAGTAGGAATTCATAAATCGCATACAGGATGAACTAAAATGCTTTAAGAATTTTAGCAAAGGAACCTTGTTTTAAAGAACGCAAAATTAAAGAAAGTGTAAACATATTGTTAAATAAAGATACGTGTGTAGCATTAATATCTGTTAATTAAAATAACACATGGTTACTTTTGCTTGATGCTGGGGAGTTTTCAAAATAACTTAAAATAAACTAATTTATCGCCCTTTTGGTATTATAGAGGCTGTCCAAGAATATGTGGATAATCTCTCGAATTCATATAGTATACGTGAAAATAATGTGACAAGTTCCTATAATTTTTTGTCTTTTCCTTTCTTTACAGAGGTATGTGCCCTTCAAGGACGCCGCTAAAAATCGACTTTTCTTGAATAACTTTTTAGTACTTGGTAAAATAAAATATTTTTTAGTATGATAAATACAAGTAAGGACTCTTTAAAATGGTGTTATTGTAGAACATTTGCCTTCATTGGTTCGCCAGGGGCGGACTAACCCTTACACAATAGTGGTAATTATTTTTACACCCTCTATAATAGAGAAATAAAATAAGTATTTTTGGGTAACCTAAGTCCTCAACTCAAAAAAGTTACCTTAGTTAGATGTTGATAAATTAAAGCGTTTTTGAGAAAAACAAGTTTTTGTTTAGAAGGGACATCTAAGAACAATAGATTATTCTGTTGAAGATGGTACTTAAAAACCCATTTTTTTATTTTAGCATAACTAAAAAATAATGTTGCAGAATTATGGAAGGTCTCATAATCTTCTATAATTAAAGCGAGGAAATGCATAAAATAAGAGGGAATGCATAAAATAAGAGAGAGCCTGCCGAACCGACACACAAAATTTTTAAATACAATTTTTTCTCGAAAATTCTTCACTATATCGATATTTGACAAAAGTACCTTTTTTAGCTTAAGGTTTAGGCTATTTAAAAATAAGATATTTTTGTCTTTATTATACAGGGTGGAAAACTATTTAGTAGTATTGTGTAAGGGTTAGTCCGCCCCTGGCGAACTAGGAAAGGCAAATGTTTTACAAGGATACCAATTTAAGGAGTTCTAACTATCATATTAAAAAATCTACAGCCATTTTACAACAAGTGTTTCCTACATAACTTTTAATTGGCGTACAAAAAAATAACGAAATTCGTTTATTTAGTGTGACGTCACACGACGTTGACGTTTTTTACCCTCAAGAACATACCTATTAGAGGCAGTCTTGCCGCTTAGCTGTGCAAACAATCGCATGCTTAAAAAGCAATAAACTTTACCTCTGCATAATCATAGGGGTCAGCAGGACCAAAAGCGATAGATTATACTCTTGTCACACTTCTTTCTCATGCGTTTTTTCACAGTGCCATAAAGGCTGACTCTAAAGGTATATTTTTAAGGCTTTGAATGGAATCCAAACAAACCCCTCTACTCCCTCGCCTCTCCATAAAACAAACAAAGGTTTCTATGGAAAATATACTTTTATTTTTCATTTTTGTCACATTAGTGGCACTATTTAAGATATTTTAAATTAGTTTTATCAAAATGGATTACGAGGAACTCTTCAGCATTAGATTGAAGTTCGTAAAAATTATACTTTTGTTCACATAGTTAGGTTAGGTGAATGAATATCACAAATAATCACGAAAATTTAGAGTCACAGTGTCACAAATGGCCGACACTAGTCACAAACACTTTAAAACACACACAAAAATCACATAAATCGCGTTATTTTAACTTTAATCACGAATTCCCATAATAAAAATCTATTGTTTGGATTCCTTGCCTGCGTCGTGACGTCAGAACTAAATGCGCGTATTGGGTATGTTAGCTTATCTTATATAAGTGTCTTCCATACATTCCAATATTTTGTTGTAAAATTAATAGGAAAGCTAATATTTAAAGATGTCAAATTCTCATGGGATTTCTTATGGTCATTCTGGTAATGCACTACTCGGTATATGACAGTCTTAAATAAAAATTTTACAATTTTAAAAGAAAAAATAAAACTGGAAATTTTACAAGAGTTGTTAAAATAATATTCTCTAGTTTTATATATATTTTTTTGTTTCAAGTGGCTAATCTAATCCTAAACTGCTGATTCAATCAAGAGTCAATAAATCAAGTAACATAATCCGAGGTTATCGCGAAAAATAGTGTTGCTTGTAAAATGGTTATAGTCACGCATTTGCTGTCTTTGATCATTTGGCAAACTTTATTAACTGCTTGAAATATTACGGTCTTAACTAGTTTAAAAGGTTATTAGGAAACTAAAGAGCTATAATAAAATAGCGCACGATAAAGACGATGCATCAGGTGTCAGGTTATTATTATTTTTACCACTTATCTGTTTTCTTTTTTTACATTTCACGAAGGCATATGCCTAAATACCAGAGTACCGTGAGTGTCGGGTTATTGGATGTTTAAGCAATCGATCCCCCAACGCGGTAGTGCCACCACGGTCGTAATTTTTAAATAACTACTACCTAAATATGTCTTCCTGATGGGAATCGAACCGGCGACTTCTGGCTTCGAAGATCAAAGCTCTGTCCACTGCGCCACGGGGGAGACAAATCTATTTTGCTTTTTATCTTACAAAAATATCATTTTATTTTGTTAATTTTGAAGTTTCAAATCAGTAATTGGATCTTTATTTCTTATTATATACGAAACACGACAAAACATATGATTTCTTATTAAAAATCACCTCATACTGTATCAGCATTAATAAAAGGTATATTTGCCAGAGTGTCACAAAAATTTGGACATATTAATGTTACTTTTTTTTTAATGGAACACCCATATATTTGTAGAAAGTTAAAGAGTCCTTAGCTCTTTTCAAAATATATAACATACTGTATTTATCTTTCATAGTTTTCGAGCTATCAGAGTATGAAATATTAAATATTATTATTCACTTAGATTTAAAATAGGAGGTTTTTCAAAATTATTTTTCAACACTCTATAGTCTAACAAATCATAGACTAGCTTTTACTGCAACTATTATTTAGTGAATGACGCATAGGATTAATGCGGTTTTTCTGTTACCTTGTGTGTATCAAATTGTATTGACAACATACTCTTACATCCCGCATGCAGTCAATTTTTTAAATATCAATAAATCCACTTTTGAAATAATCAAAATTTAACTTACGTTACTTCTTTTAAAAAGGAAAAGATTGAATTTTAAGATTAAAGAAAATATACATGGTGATCTTGTGTCCCATTTTAAAAGAAAAAGTTGTTTTATATTAAAAAAATTGGCCATTTTGTTTTTTTAATTTTTTGTCTAAATCCAAATGGCAAAGATGTAATAAAAAAAAACTTTAAAAATCTATGGCCATTGTACTTGCAAGGCTGCCAAGTTTATGGTTTTCATAGGATAGGGAATTTTAAAATTCTTAAATGAAATAAAACACTCTACTTTTATTATTGTATTCAATTGCCTGTATCAAGTTTATTATGACCTCATATTATGGTTTTTTTACTCCTGTCAAGTTAGTTAAGATTTAACTAAGTCAGGTGTATACCTTCATTACGTAAGTTTGCCCCTTGAATCTCATTTATTACTGTTTTTATTAATGGAATAATTTGTCTACCTACTCGTAGCTGGCGCTGGAAACAAAAGATGTTACAAGACGTCAACTTCCATATTATTTAATTTAATTAGTGACAGCTTGTTAAACGTCTTCACAGTAGAAGAAAAACGGGATATTTACGAATCTTTATAAACAGGTAACGGAAACAATATTATTTAAGAGAAAGAAACAAACACAATTGACAAAACCACGTTATGATGACGTAAGAATTGAATATTGTGCTACATGTTTAAGGTAAGTTGTTTTGGGTTTCTTTTTTCATTATTTAAAACTCTGATTTTGAAAATCCGTGCACTTCCATATCCAAGGCTGCACTAGAACTAGAAAAGCTTGCTAAAATTCAGAATACATTAGCCAAATATAAATTTCACCTACAAAATTTTACCAGTCCAGTATTTAACATTTCTTGAGCATAAAAGAAACCGATTAGATTTTGCTTCAGAATATGATGAATCTTTTAGAACAAGATGGCTTTTTATTTAATAAAATTGCTTGGACTGACGAATCAGTGTTTTCACCGGTTTTAAAATTTAATAGACGGAATAGTCGCGTTTGGGCTCATAGAGAAAACCCCGTGCTATTAGTCAAGTGTAATGTTCTGGCTCGTTCATCCGTAAATGTGTGGTGTGGAATTTTAAATAACAGGGTAATAGGACCCATATTATTTTTTAATGGTTCTTTAAACGGAGACCGAAAATGAGGAGTGGCTCTTTTAACTTTCTACAAATATACAGGGTGTTCTGTTAAAAAATATAAACATTGATTTGTCCAATTTTTTTGAAAAAAGATACATTTAAGTTCCTTTAATTTAGTAAAAATTCAAGTGCGTAGCTTTAAAATAAAAAAGTTACGGGGTGGTCAAAATCTAGTCAATAACCCTGTATATAAAAAAACCCATGAGAGTAAACGCAAATAGAAAAAATTGAAATGATTATATTATTCAAACAACACATAAAGCACTAAAATCTTTGTTTGAAAAATATTTTGAATTGAGCTTCACCCCTGCGTAAACATATTCCATTAAAAGGGTTAAAAACAAAGGCAATAGGTCTTTTGATAGTAATTACACACACGCAAGCCCATGTTAATTGTAGTAATTGTTGCTAATGGACTAATTATCTGGAAGACCACAATAATCGAGTACTGTTTATGTTGATTTCCGTTTCAGATTGTGCTTTCGCCTAATTCCTCTCTTGTATTTCCTGCGGTAAAATAAGAGATAACATTGTTAATTGGGTTTCGTTCACATGTTCTACAAAACCACAATTATTTCTATGTATGTATTACTAGCAAGTCGTCAAATTACCTAAAAGTTATATTTTAGTAACATTTATATTACTATATATTGTCGGGTGTTGGCCTAGGGTGTTAAAGCGCTGGGTCGTTGAGCGCATAACCGACGTGAGGTGGGTTCGAATGTTGCCGGCGGCCAAGGTCAGAAATTTAGTAGTTAGCTCATCAAGACGGACAAAGTGGTGCAAAATGTATCGACGCTAATAGCCAGCAAGGACTAAAGCGGCTCACAGACGATCAATATTATTGCTCAAAATTTCATTTTGTACAATATTATTCACCGTTTGTGGTTTATATTAAAAGCTTGTACAATATATTTTGTCAATCAAAAAAAGTTTAAATTTTTATGGTGCAATAGTGATTTATTGTGCCGTGTGTGGGTAATATTGCAAAATTATTTCAGTTTTCCCAATACAAAAGAGTATTTTTTTACAAGAACAATTTCACAAATATGAGTTCAAAAGCAATAGAGAAAGAAATTAAAGTTTTTTCTTATTTTCAAACATGTTTCAAGCAGCTACTTTTTCTTTATCCACGTTTTAACCCGTAGTTACAAAACAAAACTAGCTATTGTGCAATATATTAAATATAGTTTTTGCATAAATATATTTCACTGTTTGGGGACGACTAGCAATATTACTGTACAATATTTTTGCCTAATAATATTGATTGTCTGTGGGCCCCTTAAGGTGCCGGAACACAATTTGCCGTGTCCTGCGCAACGGTAGACATGCGGAACCCACGCAGTTGGTAGGTTTGTTAGTCCCCCTGGGTGGGGACGAGCTCTTAAGTTGTCGCGCATAGGACCGTGGTTCGGAACCCACGTTAAGCTGTAGGCAGGGGCGTAAAATAAGCCGAGCGGCTTCAGTGAATGGGTTGTCCTGGCCCTATTCTAAAAGTCTATCCTTTATATTTAATATGCAAAGCCAACATTTTTTGTTTGTGAGAAAGTTTTACCGCACCAATTTATATAATAATTAATATATATATATATATATATATATAATATATATATATATATATATATATATATATATATATATATATATATATATATATATATACCTGTCGTGGTAGAAACCCTGAGGTTATACTGTACCTCGTTACTGCCTTTTCATATTAAGGCGGAAGACGGAAATCCGGGCGACGGACCAGCGCTATCGAAGTGAAGTCTTTTGAGACCTTTCATACGTAGAGAACACGGAAAGTCGGTAAACTCAAAGGCTTCGTATAATTTTGTATCAGCGCTGTCCGTCAAAACCGGCTTAGTGTGAAAGGCGCTTAAGGTACGCGTCTGCTAGAGATGGGCGGAGACGGATTGGGTAGCACGCAGCCTGCGGATGCGTCCATTTGAGACGGACTGATACGGGCGGATATTTTCATAAATCTCTGGTGATGATTGCGGTTTTTACAATTTTAGTAGTAAAAATCCTTAAAGGAGATGTATACTTTTGACGAGGAAACGTCTATGTTTTAAATTTATCTGGAAGAGGAAGAAAACTGTTTCGAAACAGGATCATGATTTTTTAATGGCTTAACTTTTTAAAATACAGGGTGATAAAATAATAATAAAAAAAAGTTAGCTAATAATTAGATTAACAAAAAACTCTAAGCTAATTTCAAACCAAAGTCTCTAAAAGACAGTTAGTTTTTTTTTTTAATGTCCGACAGATTTTTATGACTAAGAAACGAATACATAACAGCACCACAAAGAACGTATAACATCATTGTTAAACATCCAATTTTGAATTGAACTTATTTCAGATTCCACGTGGTGAAGTTGACTCTGGTGAAGGTTAGAATTACGGATTGGGGAAGAGATTTTAATACTGATCGGTTATAACTGGGTTTTTGGGATGCATTTTGCATAATTTAGGCGACAATCGAAGGCTTTTCATACGGTTTTGAGCCGGACAAAAGTCATATTTTCTTGCTAACTCTATTCGTCTCAGTGGTTTAAACTATATTAAAAAATGACGATATAAATATAAGAATTAAGAAAATGTAGCCCAATGAACTTTTAGGTTATAATTATAATTCTAATTTTTAAGGGTTAATATGTACTTTTGTTTACACCGAATATAATTTTTTTAATGAATACGATGTATACGCCCACCCCACAAAGACAACTTATTGTTTTTAAACCATTGTCCGGAATGTATTCAAAAAAGTTAAATACGCGACATACATGACGTCACCCTTTACCAAAAAAATGTAATGTTTTCTTTGAACCGTATAACAACAAAAAAATGGCTAAAGTCGTGGTCTTTAATAAATTGTGACTGGCGAATTAGCTTAGACTTAGAGCCAAAAAGTGTTGTAAAAAACCTTTAAAATAGATATGTAAATAAATAAAATTTATTTATTTATTTTCTAAGTTATCCTTTTAAGTTTTCATCCTTTGTGCAGAAACATTTGCCTTATTCCAGAAAACATAAACCTAACTCTTATACAAATAGTTTATTTAATTTAAAATGCCAAAATAAACTATAACACATAAGACCGTCGGCATGCCGCAAATTTTATAATTTACGAAAACCAATTTGGCACACCAAAATAAAATGCCATCTAAACTCGGTAGTGAAAATTGATTTTATGATGACTTGACCCAGCAGCTAGTCCAATCGGTCTTTAGCTATTGGCTACTTTTTATATTTTTTAAAATTCCTAAGTGGTTTTTTGCAGAATAAAATTGAATTTAGAAAAATAGGTACCCCTTTTATAGTTTAGATTGTGGCTTTTTCTCTCAGGTAACTATTACTTAAAGCATTAAAACTGTACTGATAAAAGTAACACATTTTAAATATTTTAATTATTTATTTTAATATTACTTTTTAATAATAAATATACCAGTCAATCGGGGCGTCATCAAGGTGCGTCTAGCGACCTGAAGCGGTTCTGACGTCCAACGAAGATGAAACACGTGTCACCGTCTTGTCGGGCCTGGGTATTCTATTTTCTTTTGAGACTCTGCAATTTTTAAACCAACCAACCATAGTAGCCGAATTATTACATTTTATTTTATTTTTACAGTCATTGATGAGCCATATGCCTGAAGAACTTTAATACCTTTTATTAATGTATATATATATATATATATATATATATATATATATATATATATATATATATATATATATATATATATATATATATATATATATTCCTATATATAGGATATTTCTTAAAACTTTTTATTTTTATTAAATTTAAGACTTATCATGAAACAATGCGTTTCCGGATCAGGCAAAAATATTTTTTTTTTTAGTGATAAAAATCTGCGCTTACCATTTTAATAACATTCTGCAACACCCTGTATACAGGGTGTTTGATAATTGCGGTAAGAGAACCAAAAGGCCTATTTCTGAGCCAGTTTTATATAAAAAAAATGATATAAAAAATAGATCCGGGAAATGATTTGTCTCTAAGATACAGGGTGTTAAAATCGGGTTTTTAAAAGAACTAAGAATTCAACCTTTTTGTGTGTTCATATTTTTACGTAGCTGGCTTAGTTTTCAGAAAAAAGTGACTAAACTACATGAAATATTGGGGGCATTTTTTCTTTTTTAAAAATTAAGGGTTTACATTTTCTTATTAGCAAATATGAAACAATACCTAATTAAATAACGTTTATATCTAGTCTTACAAATTTTACCATATAAAAAAGTGTTAACGAAATTTTTACGTTTTTAAAAAGTTTAACACCCTGTATCTTGAGAATTCCACATTTGGGGACCCATATTTATAAAAACTTTTTTTTCAGAAAAATGGCTCAGGAATAGGCCCTTCAATTTTATGTGCGCAATTAGGGAACACCCTGTATATTTAACGGTTTTATTTAATTATTTAATAAAATATTATTCAAAAATGTCGTTTTCTTTAAAATTTAAATAGCTACGTACATGTTTTTTGGAGCAGTCTAGTTGTGCTTGTCAGGATTACAACATCCGAACTTTGGAAACTCAATTTGAAAAATTTAAATTACATCTGCCCTGTGTTTCTCGGAGAGATACTCCTGGGAGAAGCCGAATAGCAAATTTCATTTATAATAAGAAAACGCCTAATAGAAACTGTACTGGGTGTACTAACTACTCTTCGTTTAAATCACTAATTGAATTGTGAAACAGGGAAAGAGAAAGGTTGTGGTATATCACGTTTCCAGTATTAAAGCTACAAATGCTTTACTTGGTTTTATTTTATTTTCGTGTTTTAAACAAATAATAGTTTCTTAAACCCACCAGATCAGGAGAATTGCACTTATCGAAGACCCAGCTAAAAAATGCAACGTTAGCAATTAATAATATCCACAGCCTTCTTAAACTCCGAGCCGTGAAGTAAGAAAGGCAACGTTGCAAAAAAACACTGTACAGTGGGAATATTGAAATGAGTCCCTAATAGATTACATGCTAAATATAATAATTTTTTAAGTGTTTTAAACAAAATATAGGTATTATTTTTTAGGATATTTTAGACAACATATAGGTATAATTTTAAATAATATAGTTGCTCTAAAAAGCAATAATGTGTCTGCAAAACTTATCAGGAACTTTTCTGCCTTATTCAGATTTGTTGGTAAGGATTTAAAAATTCAAATTGTTATGGTGTTTTCTACCTTAATGCATTTTTTGCGAACAGACCAATGTAGCTTTTAAAAGTTAACTAAACATTTATTATTTAGTAATATTTCCAATACTTAGAATGAATTGAAAGCATGTGTGTTTAGTTATAAATATAAAAACTTAATAATATAGCGTATTACATAAGCTGCGCTTTAAAATAACAAACGCTTTAAATTAGGTTTTCCACTATATTTACCCTAAAACCGCCTTAGGTAAATAACTTTCAGAATATCTATATAAATAATATTTTTTGGTGCACTATACACACTATTGATATCAAATAAAACCAATTTTTAAAAACACACTTAGTTAATTAGTAGCCCGTAAGATATATTTGTCCATTTACCGTATAGATACTACTTTTACTTTAAATAAAAAACACTTACCTGTTTAATAGCGCACAACCAGGCTTTCCTAATTTCATCGTTTATGGGGAAATAAAATGTTGTTTGATATCCCTCTATTTAAATATAACTTGGGTAATTCGTTTTGCAGCCTGAAACGCAACACGTTCCTGCAATAATGTACGCCGTACGCACCAACTATACGCGCACATTTAAAAGTAAAAACAACCATTGACATATTGGCACTGGTCCTAGTTTTTAATTATAACAATGAATTACCTATTTTTTTCTTTATATAATAAATACACGCTACGATTTAACTTTTAAAAACAGAAAAAACCTTTCAAGCAATCGTTTAAACTTGTTTCTGTTTACTTCTAAACATTACTGACATTCCTACTGTGCTGTGTTGCCATATTTCTCCTTCACGGCTTAGAGTTTAAGAAGGCTGTGATAATATATAAATAGTAGGCTTGTAATTGATTTAAGTTTAGTTCAATTTATATTGTGTTCTGTTAATAATAATTATATTGTGTTTAAATTTTTATTAAGGGTCTTTTAAAAAAGTACCTTGTACCTTTACAACCCTTAACTGGCGCAGTCGGTAGGATTTTTAGCTGGGTCATCGATAAGTGGAATTCTGCTGATCTTGTGGGGTCAAGAAACTATAATTGACACACTTGCAACTTTTAAATATTAACCTATACGCATAACCCTGAAAAATTAGGGCTCAGGGCAAATAATTACTAATAATGAAAAAAGAAGTTAAATATTTTTACTAAGAAAGATAATTATTTATTTCAAATAAAAAAAGGACTTAAATTTTAAAGACAAATAATTACTAACAATTGAAAATAAGGGTAGTTTTTAGCGGTAAAAATAATTTGATATAATAACTTTAAGCCATAATTTTAACTACTATTACATAAAAATACACTTACAACAACCACGATGAATAGAATAGTACTAACTGGCATACAAAAATATTATAAAAACTTAATTGGTTTACTTTAAACAAAAAATCAGCTAAATATTAAATAACAAAAATAGTATACACTTTTTTTTTAATTTTTAATATTAATTAATTAATTATATATATATATATATATATATATCTTTTCAGCGGTGATCCTAATAATATAATATACAGGGTAGGACAAAAATATCCATTTTTTAATGATACACCCTGAATATTTATCCACAAATAAAAATATTTTTAAAAAAGCTTTAAGAAAATACAATAATTAGTACATTTAACATTATTAGTTTTGGAAATATGGTCATTTATGCTGTACATCTAACATTATGAGTTTCAACAACAACTTTACCAATTTAAGGACTTTGTATTTCCAATAATAAGAGAAGTTAGCAATAGTGCCGTCTTAAGAATGATTATCCTGTATTTTATTGTTTTAATAAATAGGTAGTGCATAAAACTTTTCCTAAAATTGTGTATTTAAATGGTAATTTCTAAACTTCTAACTAAAAATCAAAATGTAATATCAGTACACGTGTGTTGCAAAATTTAATTTAACTTGTTATTGCAGCAATAAACTACATTATTTTAATATAATTCAAGATTATCGAACAGTATACTTCCTAAATTCGAAAGAGATTTATTTTATAGATTTAAATTCCATATTATTTAGACTGGTAAAATCACACTAGATCTTCACATCCTTTCTTTGGGCTCTTTTTTGACCCACTTTTTTTGTATTCTTACAAAATCCATTGTTTAGATGGCTTAACGTTAAGCTAGCAGAGCTAAACGTCGATTTTGTTAAATCTAATTTATTTTGTTTGTTAAACTGCATAATAATTTTGGACTTTTGTTAAAAAGTCTAATTGTATTTTAATACGATAGAAACTAATAAAATATATTATAAAAACTGCATATTATATAACACAAGATTGTGTAATAGTTTAATGCATCACCATTTTTATAAATTGGCATTAATTAATATTCTTACTTATATATATTACGTATCGCCTAATTTAATGCTCTTTTTGTTGGGTACACACCAAAATCTATCTAAAAAGAATGGAACCGCTTTGGTCCTGGTCCCGTATAGCGAGCTGACCCTGTTCATCCCTATTGACACCCATGAACTGGCAGACTTGCCACCGAAGCATCGTTTTTTAATTAGAATGTTTTGTTCTTTGGTTTTCTTTATTTTGTTTCAGGCGACGGAGCCGGTATCATAGGGGTCAATAAGGCTAAAGCAAAATCAGCTCGCTATACCCCGGGATCAGGACCAAAGCGGTCCCATTCTTTATAGATAGATTTTGGCGTGTATCCAACAAAAAGTCCATAAAATAAATGAATTCGCGTAACCAACATAGAGCAAATCTTTAATTCCCGTCAAATGCTACATATTACACCCTTAAGATAACTTATCAGTTCTTATATTTTATATATTTACCAAATAAATGTCCCCCTCACCATAGATAAAGAATGCGTTGAGAAAAAACTGTGCTGCTCTTTTAAAAATCAAACAATGTTTGGATTTTTGGTTACTTTATGTATTCTGGTTAAACTTTATATCAAAATATTATTAACTAAATCAAGTATATATAAATATTTTGTATGAACGATTTAACAATTTCGTATTTGATTATAAATATCAACATCTTGCACATTTTAAATAATGTTAAGAATATATTGTGCTCTCCATACAAATATAACTCATTTAGCAAAAAACTGGAACTATTTAAAAACCATATTTTAAATGGTATCAGCTGACATTAGTGATAAGTAAAAACCACCAAGGAAAAGAATGTTTCCGTCATATCTACATAAATTGTGAAAACCGTTTTAATGCCTTTCAATACCCTAAAGAATTTTTTTAATATATTTTAAAGTTTGTCTTGAATAAAAATTTTTTTAACATACGTATCTTCACCTTTGTACCAACTTAGTTTATTTGGAAATAAGTTATTTTAGTTAATTAAAATTATTTTGGGTGTACTTTCTAGTCAATAAGACACATTTCTCTCATTCACTTCTTTTTTGTGGTTGTTTTTTAAGCCCAACTACAAGGTACTGTAAATATTAATTTTTAGATATTAAACACATGAGCCCCCCTTTCGCCAATAATGTCAATCTAACAAGTACATGCAACATTTTAAGTTTTTAAAAGATTTTTTTTTAATTTTAAGTTTTCTCTTTTATTCTTTTTTAGCCTTGTTTTTTAAAAGATTGTTTGTTTTTAAATTAAAAAGCCCTAATTATTCTGTTTATTACTTATGTTAAATCTTTTGGCTTGGAGACAACATAATTAAAAGTTAATAAATGATTGAAACAAACTTAATTTGCTCGTCAATAAAATAAAAACATTAACCCAAAACGAATTTTCCTATCCACAAATCCTGTGGTCCAAACGATAATTTAAATATTGATAGCGGTTATTCGATTTTGTTGGGTACACTAATCGAATTAGCGAATTTTATTAAATTTGCTGTACTCACAAACGGTCTCACAATCTCAAGGTGGTAGAGGAGCTTTCCTCGCCTGAGGAGTACCACCCACTCACCCTTTAAAGGACCCGTGAAGTCTTAACGGACGTTTCGGGTTCTGGGTTTCATGAGTCAGTTTTCCTTCTTCCTTCTCTTTTCTTTTCTTTTTTTTCCTTTTAACCCCCAAACTATGTACAAATGATGGCGGCACACCCGGAAGTAAAATATTCCGGAGGTAAAATACCACTCCATTCGGATCTCCGGGCGAGGGTGCATCCGGAGAGCCTTCATCGAGAAGTTAATTTCTTTTGCACAACATATGTGGGCTTAACACCAATATAAACTCCGTTCACCATCACCTTCAGTCATCTAAGCCCCACATACTGTTTCTAACGGAAACACAAATAAGTTCTAAATCTTCAACCTAGCCACTTCTCTTCCCAGGCTACGAACTTATTTCGTCTTTGCCACTCACATGGTGGCGTATGTGCCTACGTCCGCAACGATCTGGCTTGTGCTCGAGTTTCTAATCTTGAATCGGGTGGGCCTGATATCCTTTGGCTCAAACTTTCCCTTAGGTCTTCAACTAAATTTATCTGCTGTTTGTTACCGGTCCCCATCTAATAATTCCTATGTCGAATTCTTTGACTTTCTTTCAACAAAGATCGATAGCATAATTTCTCAGTTTCCATCGGCTGAAGTAATCGTGCTTGGCGACTTCAATGTCCATAATAAGGATTGGCTGGGCTCTTCAAAAACTGACCCCCAAGGCAGAGCAGCCGAAATCTTCATGAGTCAGTAACTCTCTTACCAACCTTATTATGAAACCCACCTACTTTCCTAGAGTCCCAAATCATAGTTCAAATTCCTAGATCTCTTTCTTACTACTAAACCCGAACTCTATGAAGCATCTGTCACAGCACCCTAGGTCGCTCAGATCATGGCTTAGTTACTATATCTTACCCTGCACATCCCGAGGTAAATGAATACATGCCACCACGCACCGTATGGCACTACAACTCAGCCGACTGGGATGGCCTAAGGGACTTCTTCGCCACTTACCCCTGGAATTCCATCTGCTTTTCTTCTCGTGATCCTTCCCAAATTTGCAATCAACTTACTGAATCAATTCAATTGGGCATTGAAACCTATATTCCACACACCATCAAGAACCCCAAAAATCCAATAACAAACCCTGGTTTTCCAAATCTTGTGAAAAAGCCAGAATTTTAAAAGTTCAGGCTCACAAGAAGTTTCTACAGGATCCTAGTCCAGAAAACCGACAGGCCAGCATTGAAGCAAGAAACTACTACAATCAAACAATTTCTGAAGCCAAAGACTCCTTCGACAATCGTATCAAAAACAAAGTTCTTTCTTGCTCAAAAATGGCAGCAAATCCTTCTGGTCCTTTGCGAAAAACATAAGTAGGAATTTTTGTGCCAGTTCTTTTCCACCACTAACTTTGGAAGATGAAATTATTTCTACTGCTAAGGAAGAGCAGAACTATTTGCCAAACAATTTGCTGCCAATTCAACCCTTGACCCTCCCGTAAATCATCCAATTCCAACGGTTACCCCAGTTCCTCATAAAATGCCGATATTATTTTAAAGTAAAACACATTAAGCGTATCCTTTCCTCCCTTAACACCAAGAAATCGTCTGGGCTGGACGGCATACCAGCAATCGTTTTAAAAATGTGCTCCAGAACTTGCACCAATCTTAACTCGGCTCTTTCAATTTCTTACGACACAGGTATCTTTCCGGAGAGCTGGAAGGCTGCGCGTGTTCAACCTATTCCCAGAAAGGATCTAAATCGCTTCCATCTAACTATAGACCAATTTCAATTCTCTCAGTTCTTTGTAAAAGTAATGGAAAAATTAATTAATTCACAAATTCTTAAGTACTTAGGAAGAAACACAAAATTTTTGCACGACAGGCAGTATGGATTTCGCCACAAAGATCTACAGCAGATCTTCTTTCCTTCAGTATCACACTGTTGGAATAGAGTCTCTTGAGTTTCTAGGTGAGTCCCAGATCGTTGCTCTTGATATATCCAAAGCTTTTGACCAGGTCTGGCATGCCGCACTTCTTAATAAACTTCCCTCCTATGGTCTTTCAACTAAACTCTGTACTTGGCTCTCTAGTTATCTATCTGATCGACGTATATCAGTTATTGTGGACGGCCATTCTTCAAGCTTTCACCAAATAAATGCTGGAGTCCCTCAGGGCTCAGTTCTGGCACCAACATTGTTTCTTCTTCACATCAACGACCTTCTCTCGTCCACAACTAATTCCATTCATAGTTTCGCCGACGATGGTACCCTTCACTCCAGTTTTCAGGTTCCTAAACCCATCACTAAACCTGACTTGGAAAATAAACGCAGAGCGATGCAGATATCTCTTTCTCAGGATCTTAATTTAATATTGGATTGGGGCGCCAAAAATCTCGTCCATTTTAATGCATCCAAAACACAGTCATGTTCCTTGTCGCGAAAAGAGTCATCAAATACTCATCCTCTACTTATGAGCGGCCAGAGTTCTACAGAGCAAAGACACCTTCAATCTCGTGGGCGTCACATTTGAAAGTAACCTTAACTGGCATAAACACATTGTATCTATAGCCACGGCAGCTTCAAAAAAGCTTGGTTTCTCTTTCGAGCTAAAAGTATTTTTCCGCTTCTAATTTATACACTTTATATGTTTCCCAAATCCGACCTCCCTTGGAATATTGTTCTCATATCTGGGGCATGGCGTCCCCAACAACCCTGAGCATTCTTGATTCTATTCAAGAGAGAGCTATTCGTCTCATTAATGATCCTTCACTTACAGAAAGGCTTCCCTCTCTTGCCCATCGTCGGGCTGTGGGCGATTTATCGCTTTTTATAGGTACTTCCATGGCTTCTGCTCTGAAGAATTGACCAGTATAGTTCCTCCACTCACGGTTCCCAACAGAGAAACTCGTGGTTCCGCGCATATGCATCCCTATACGGTCCAACTGGACAGACCCCGAGACTTCTCACTTTGTTCCGTTCTTTTTATCCCTAGAGTTTCTAGATTGTGGAACCTGCTGCCCGCGGAGGTCTTTCCTTCCCCCAAATCTTCAAGTATTTAAGGTCCCGTGTCAGACAAACTCCCTCTTACCTCGCTTAAGACACCCACGGTACGTTAGTATTTAGGCTTTTAGCCTTCGTGGTTTAATCCAAAGCTGGCTAACTACTAAATTTCTGACCAAACTTTTAATTAAGTATTTTGGCCGGGCAGGATTCAGAAGCAACCTACGTCGTATAACTTTTTTATGGTTTTAACGTTTTTATTTCATATTTGATAATTTTAGGGTGAGGACGGCACTGAGTTAACTCTTTTCTTATAATTTATTATCATGTGTAATGTAAATAAATAAAGTTAAAATAATGTTAATGCCCCGTTTGTCGTTTAGGATTACTGAACACCCTGTATGTATGTTGGTAATTTGATTGGAATTAATGAAAACTTTGATGTCGATTGGTGCCTAAACGGTTGGGTTTATCGACTTTAATATGGAAGTACCTTATTTTTTAAGTTTTTTATTGTCTGACTAAACAGCACCGCTAGCTTTGCGATATCTGTCAAAAATAAAAAAGTTATGATGTAAATGAATTTTTGAGTTTACCCAGGTAAAGTGCCCTCTGGCAGTATTAAAAAAAAGTACTTTTATCTTTAAATTTTAAAATTTGGAAAACTTGATTTGTTGTTGCCAAATGTCCAGCTGGATTGATTAAAATAAAAATGCAATATGGCAAAAGACAAAAATAAATTTTTTAACTCCTGTAACTTGGTAACCAAGGAGATTTCGACATTTTGTCAAAGGACTTACTAACATTATTTTATTGCAGAATGATCCTAAAATTTTGTAACGCATTTTCTGAACACCCTGTATAAAAGAAGCGATCAGAATTTATTTAGATTATACTTGAAAACGGACAGATATTGGGCTACCCCAAACGTTGTGTAAATAATTAAAAATAACGACAATGGAAGTACGTTATCATAATTCTTTAAGTATTTAAAAGTAAATGATAAAATTTTATTTTAAAAGCCAAATTAAAAAGTCAGAAGGTTCTAATTTTATTTTACTGATGTCTGAATTCAAAGATCCATTCAGTTGACCAGGGCAGTAAATCATTTCGTTTTATATCCTGGTTAAAATAGATAACTTTTTATCGATGTCCGCATCGTCATCGCTTTTGTAGGATAGAATAAAAATCTTTATTTTTTTAAATGTTTTTAACTTACCTTGGAACATTGTAAGCTAATACTTTAAAATACGAGGTTGGGTTTAAGTTAATAATATTTATTCTTTTTAAATGAATTAATAAGTTGGTATAAAGCAACTAATCTTTTTAATGTGAATAACTATACAGTGGGTCAATTATTTAAAAAGATAACACTCTTAATAGGTCAGCCTACACGAAAAATCTAAAAAATGCAGAAACACGTAAAGTTTGTTTTTTAAGGAGAACACTTTATACTCCTATTTTTAATGTTATTTAATTTTAATAAAGATTAGATATATAGCCTTCTTTTTGGTTGCCTGTATAAAATAAAAAAAAAAACCTTTTTAAAAGTGGTGACAGCAACCCCTAAAATCTTAAAAAGGTATGTGGGGTAGAAAGTATAATTCCTTTGTTTTAAAGGTCATTTAATTGCCTTATAGATCATCAGCCCTTCTTCCCAATTCAGATCTTAGGGGTTGCTGTCAGTTGCTGAAGTGTACAAACTGTCCCCTAAGATACCAAGTAAATGTCTTTTTGCATTTTTTCACATTTTTAAAATAATCTATCGTATGAAGAATGGTACCTTTTTAAATTGACAACCTGTTTAACTTATTTTATATTTTAAAAGATACTTTATTAAAGCTAAACAAGTATTTAATATTTTACCTATAAAGTATATAGGTTAGTTAAAAATAAATCCTGCTTTAAAGAAATGATTAAAATAAAAGAATAAGGTGAGAAAGAATAAAAAACGTATAAGGTTAAAAAAGTAAAAAAAGGACAACAGGTTTCATGACGGCTGTAAAGTTATATATCGCATAATGAGCATATAGTGCCGTCATAGACAAGAAAAGCTCTTTTACACCTAGGAAAAAATTTTTTTGGACACCAAATTTTATATTCACAGCTTTAGTGTTTTTAAGGATATTTAAAAGTGACAGTAACTAAACTCATATGTAAAATATATTCTTATAATCTAAACCCAAAAGTACTAAATTCTTTTACAAGGCTTGCTCACACTACTACGTCATCATTGAAAAAAAGCTGTAAAAATCGTAAGGAATTGCTTCGGTATGTTTTTCGTCTTATTTTCAGCGTACCCTCATTACAAAAGAATAATTTGTATACCAAGCTGTCAAAAATACGCACATGAGATCAAGCCAGGCACAACTCTGAATATTGAATGACATTTGAGTGCCTTTTCATTGTCGTCTACATAAATCCGGCCGGCGGGTTCACTATTTTATTTCCACAATAATTCAATTTGCAAAAGCGAGGAACTTCGATTCAATTCAAGTTTGTTGTGTAATGTAAGTTAGACTTTTCCCATTTCACCAGATGCTGCAAATATATTGCCAATACATACTTTTTTTAAGTCTTTGCTTCTTGTTCTTTTACGCTCATAAAAAAACTATAAAAAGCCTGACGCATTAGGAAAAAATATGTAAAAATATATATATATAGGCAATGTTATATTTGCTATGCGTTCGTAAAAGGGTCTGGTGACACAATAGCCTGCTATCAAGTTAATAAATAAAGATGTCTTTAATGTTTGACGCACTTTCTGCATATGTAAATATGTACAGGGTTAGCCATAACTGTATTGGAGTACGATCCAGGCTCCAAAGGGGCCACTTACTAAATATCACCCCCCCACCCCGCAGGGCCGGTATTAACTCTATGAGGCGCCCTAGGCTACAAGTCCCGGAGCGCCTATTTTGCGTGACAAACAAATTTTGAAGGCAAAAAAGGTCCTTACCTCCGTTGCCTGTTTTCGTTTCAGGCGCCTTACTTTACCACCGAAATGAAATTTGATAACAAAAAAACAACAAAAAGGTCATTCCCTCCTCTTCCCGGCTATTTCATTTATTCAAAACACCTTATTCACAGACGAACTCCTCTGTCTAGCGCCTATTACTCCCTGTCTGGCGCCTATTTTTTCATGGCGCCCTAGGCTGTAGCCTAGTCAGCCTAATGGATAATACGGCACTGCCCCCGTAAGATGAGTCTTTCAGGAAACATATCTGGTAACAAACCTATGGATACTGTGAAAGTGTAGCCAGGTGGCTCTATCTTGTTTAAACCAGGTCGTAGCATTCATATGTCCTTCAAATTGTTGAAGAGCTAGGACTAAGAATCCCTGTAACATCTCATAAGAGTTATCAGCTTTTACCGTAACGGCAACTCCTCTTTCATTTTCGAAAAATATGGACCAATAATTCCACTTGCTGATATTGCAGTTCACACAAAAGCTTAGAGGAATAAAAAAGGACGTTGATGTTTCTGTCGTGGATTGTCCACTGACCAAAATTGTCAATGAACGCCATTCCGCGAGCAATTTGTCGCCAAATTTCTGAAAATATGCAAGATTAAGAATGTCAGCAACGTGAGGGACGTTTGGACAACATAATTTTTAGGTCATAAAAATTTCGATTATTTGTAGTTTAAAATATTATTAATAAAATATGTGTTAGTTTGTGTCATGTCAACCTGTATATTAACTGTAGCGTTTTTAGCTAAAGACTATTAACTATCATATTGTTTTAGAAAAATAATTTAGGAAATTTGGTATACTTATCATACTTTATATAATTTAATTTTTTAAAAGTGTTATAAAATTTCTAGGCAAAGTAATATTTCTAGTTTGCAAGCATTATACAGAATGTTATTAAAATAATTCATTACATTTAAATCCTTAAATCATTGTGTTAAAAAATATATTTTTTTTTAATAGCGGACCCTCATACATTACTGTGATAATACACTACATTTATGGATTTCTTTAAATACATATGTTTACCTTTAAAATATTCATCTGTCAATGTCAAAAACAGTCAATAGCAAAATACGACCCATTTTCAACCTTATATTTTCTATGGGCGAAATATTTTGAATGAAATACCCGCGCAATTGAAAATCAACACTACACTTTACTTTTTTGATAAGTTATCAGTTAACTAAGATACAAGAAGAACCTAAAAATGCAAAATTTTAAAAAATCGCCCTGTAGCTCAAAAACTAAAAGCGCTATGACGGCTTTGTTTATGGCATCTTTCAATCACAAAAAATAGGTTCGCGAAACCGCACAGTTCTATCTCTCATAACAACACTGAGATAAGCGCAGTTTCAACCAAAAATGAGACACCCTGTACATCATGTTTTTGCTAATAAACACGACAAGGAAACTAGAGTCATTTTTTTTATTTAAGGAGTTTTTATTTAAAACGGGACATGTCCAAATTTTATGAAAAAACGTTTCATGTCAGTTTTAAATTTCTTTTATTATTTCTATCGATTAACATTTTTAAATCGTAAATAATATAAAAGTTTAAAAATCAATTAAAACAAGACATGTTCACGATGCATGAAACTAACTTTTGTAATAATTAAAATTAGAAATTTCAGTAGGGCTTCTTTATGGCATATTACTAGTTTTTATTAAGAGCAGAGATGTCATGTTATTAATTTTTTCTCATTTATTTAATTTTTGATATCAAATAATAATTATTATATTAGTTCAACAGAGCCTAACTGAAGTATACTTGACTCTTAAGGTAGGGGGTTTGCTTGATGAACGTTTTTGTTGTTAGAGGGGCTGAATTAAAAATTGTATACCGAAAAACACATAATAAACAGTCAATATTTTAAACATGTTTCATTTTTTTTTATTTTTTTATAAAAAATAAGAAAGAAAAAATAATACAAAACATAATTCTCCGCTGACAAAGAGTTAAAATTTTATATATGTAAAATTTAAGTTTCAAGATTTTTAATGTAACATACCGGGTGTCACCGAATCTATTAGACAAACCATAACTTCTAGAGTATTTGACATAATAAAATGAGGCTTGGTATAAGTAAATGGTATGAAAGTGGAACATCCATAGATAACCTATATTTAGATCCGCAGTGGCAAGAAGCATTTTTCTGATTTTTACGACCTGGCGCAGTAAACAAATGAGTGGGTGGACGAACATGCGCACTTAAAAGCCGTGGCAAAATACAAACACCGGCACCCCGTACCCTTCGACCGCGGTCTGACCGAGACGCTCATTAGCTACCGTACTTCGAACAGAAAACCAGGACGCCGTCGATAAAGTCTTTCCGATAATGCGGATAGTTTAGTTGGGGCCAGGTGCGTTTACCCTCAACTTGCTTGCGTACAAACCGGTTTTTCGCCCATGAAATGTAACTTTTGTTTCGCGCAGGTTATAACATTAGCAATCCATCGAGATCAGTGGGAACATCCTGTCCGTCTAAACATTTTTGGATTTCTTAGATAATTCTAAATAGTAATTTGATATTTCTAATACTTTTAAGCCTTCTTTAATTTTATAAGAGCCATTTGTAGTATTGCATCTAGGTGGCTATGATCCTTTATTTATGATTTTATTTTTAAACCGATCGCAAATAATTTAGTATCGTAAGATTTGTCAAAAAAACGTTTGTTCGAAAAGTGGTTGTCTAAAAGGGTTGCCATTTAAAAAATAATAGACACAAAAATGTCAATTTGCAAAATTGTATTAATCCAAGGTTAGTTTATATTTATAAGGTTGCGACATATCCTCAACTTTTAGGCGGTTCGAGGTCGAGGACGCAAGGAAGGACACTTCTCGAAGAAAAGTTGGCAAGACTGGGTAAAATCAAAGCTGATGATCCATCCAGTGGCGTCTAGAATGCGCATTTCATTTTGCATTGTTTTGGAAGTGATATTTGTTGAAAGATGTAATTCCAAACGTTTTTTATTTAAAGTAAAAGAATTTACAACTTAATAACAATTAGAAACTGTTGTGTAAACGGTTGTTCTACTAATACAATAAACTGTATATCTCCGGCACTGAACAACATGGCCGAATAATGGGAGATGTGACGTGATAACACGTCAAAGCAATATGGCCGAATGTCGTGACCTTATATAGACCGACTTTGGTATTAATCCTGTTTTTCATATAAGTCAATAAAACTTTGCTTCTTTTTTAAACACCACCCAAGGTCACTCGATTAATTTGCGTCCAATCACGGCCACCTAGATGTATTATTGGCTCTAAAAAATCAAGTAGGCTAAGTAACTTTTAAAATGTTGCATTCTGACTTAAAATTGTCTTATGAATTTAAAAATGATAAAATATACATGATGTTTCAATTAAAAATTAAAAATTAAAGTCATTTTTGGTTAAACCAGAACTGACTAAAAAGTAAAAATATGCGTAAACCCTTCTTTTCTTATAACATTTATCCATACTAAGACTCATTTTGATATACCGGGTGTTGCTTCGTCGAGCGGGACATAGGGAATCCCATGTAAATTTTGAAGTAGTCAAATATTGGCTCCCTAATTATTTTAGAAAGCTATAAGGATTTATTGAAGAGCACAGTAAGTTCCACCCAAAATAAAAATTTGAGCATTTTTCAACCAACCAGTAAAGAGTAAACTGCTTAATACTTCTGCAACGTAGTATCTCATTATGCACCCTGTACTCTAGAAATCAACAATAAAAACACCATATCGATTTATCAGTGACAATTTAGATCATTAATTTATAATGTCATTGCCAAAAGTGAACAATTTTATGCGGGAATTTCTAAAAGAATCCTCGCATTTCATTTTAGTTTACAGCTAATTCCAACACATGCACTCACAGTTACGCAAGACAATAAAACAAATTTTTCTACATTTAGAAATCAATTTATGACGAAAATATCAGGATTTAATCAAATGCTTAAATATTCCTCCATTAACTGCCAGACAATAACCCAAACGATTATAAAACTCATTTCTTACGTTGGCTAGTTGGTACATCGATATTCTGGCACATTCAGCGGAAATAGCATTCCTTAGCTGGACTAAATTTTCATATTTTTTATTGTTAGCTTAGTTTTTAAATGTCCCCATAGAAAAAAATCGTTTGGCGAAAGATCACGTCGATTTTCTTCACATTTGCAACTATTGATTACTGTGCCTGTAGTTTCAAATTTTTATCGTCCGTTCTATTGTCGATTTACTTGGTATTGGCCTATTGGGAAAATAGCCTGCAAACATGTCCGCTACTCTTCGATAACTATTTCCCTGGTAAAACCACTTTATAATGGTGATTTTTTCTTGATTTAAGTAGTTCATTATTTAAGAATGATGTAACATTGATCTGACAAGTTGAGAGTAAGAGGTTAAATAATTTTTCTAGTATTTTATAATAAACTTCTAATAATACAAGGCGGGTAAGAAGATAGGAGATTCGTAACTTATTTTAGCATTTATCTCTTAGCTGGGGGACTGAGAAGAGCTGAAATTTGTCCACTGGGTACAACTTTTCGTGCTCTTTAAAAAATCCTTATTATATTTTCTTTTAAAATAATTAGGGGAGCCAATATTGGACCACTTCAAAATTTACATGGGATTCCCTATGTCCCGCTCGACGAAGCAACACCCGGTATAATCTAATACTTTAGGTCTAATATTTTCGTTGACACCCGGTATTTTCTTCGTTTTCCCAAAAGTATTTGTAACTGGACTTGTGTTCTTTTAAATAAACTTTTCTTATTTTACTAATAAATTATTATTAAGTTTATATTAGAACGAACATATTAAACAGCCATTTTTTTTATATCTTCTACTTGCCTTAGACTGAAATAACATTATTTTTTCGTCAAAATTACTTATTTTTTTAGTGTAATTTTATTGTTTTGCTTCTGTATCTTTTAGAGGTTTTTTTAAATCCCTTTTATTTTGTAAATCCAGACTAAAACTGTTGGCATTACAAAAAGGGCGACATAAACTTAAGCAAAATAAAAGATATATGTTTACCATTTGTATATTTTAAAAGCGAATGGTAACATATGTATGTTCTCAGATTTCTGGAAACAAGCACAAAACGTAAAATTCTTTTGCTCTTTTATTAAAAACACTTAAAGTTCAATGATATACTTTTATTGTAGGTTTACAAGTGTTTTTATTTGGGATATTGTTTTTATACTGGATATTTAAAGTCGAGCAAAAAATTATTGGGCATAGAAATTTAATAAACAATTCCAGCAAAAAAAAACATAAAGGTTTGTTCAGATATTATGTTTTTAAAGCTTGAAATACATTTTATTTTTTCATAACCTTTGTTTAGTTACTACTTCACCCGATTAAGTTGCCTAAAATTATTGCCTAAATAAAACAAAATACTTAAAAATTAGTGCTTTACACAAGACATTCCCTAAAGGTTATAATTTTAATATATACTAGTTATGATTCCCGGCTTCGCTCGGGAGTTGATATGAGACCCAAATAACCGTTGTTCTGAATGAAGTTCAAATACTCGACAACAGATGGCGCCACTACACTTAATTTCCAAGTTGAAGGGTTGGAAGAGTCCTTATATCTTTAAAAATACGCCCTTGAGGGTAAAACGGGAACTTTCTTGTTCGAGGGGGATAAAGGACTATCAGTCCCTTTATCGTATCGGGACTCCTTTTCAAGTTTTATCGGCACGCACATTATATCAACTTAGTTTTATTATATACTAGCTATGATTCCCGACTTCGCTCGGGAGTTGATATGAGACCCAAATAACCGTTGTTCTGAATGAAGTTCAAATACTCGACAACAGATGGCGCCACTGCACTTAATTTCCAAGTTGAAGGGTTGGATGAGTCCTTATATCTTTAAAAATACGCCCTTTAGGGTAAAACGGGAACTTTCTTGTTCGAGGGGGATAAAGGACTATCACACTATATAAGTCCCTTTATCGTATCGGGACTCTTTTTCAAGTTTTATCGGCACGCACATTTTATCAACTTAGTTTTATTATATACTAGCTATGATTCCCGACTTCGCTCGGGAGTTGATATGAGACCCAAATAACCGTTGTTCTGAATGAAGTTCAAATACTCGACAACAGATGGCGCCACTGCACTTAATTTCCAAGTTGAAGGGTTGGAAGAGTCCTTATATCTTTAAAAATACGCCCTTTAGGGTAAAACGGGAACTTTCTTGTTCGAGGGGGATAAAGGACTATCACACTATAACGTATCGGGACTCCTTTTCAAGTTTTATCGGCACGCACATTTTATCAACTTAGTTTTATTATATACTAGCTATGATTCCCGGCTTCGCTCGGGAGTTGATATGAGACCCAAATAACCGTTGTTCTGAATGAAATTCAAATACTCGACAACAGATGGCGCCACTACACTTAATTTCCAAGTTGAAGGGTTGGAAGAGTCCTTATATCTTTAAAAATACGCCCTTTAGGGTAAAACGGGAACTTTCTTGTTCGAGGGGGATAAAGGACTATCAGTCCCTTTATCGTATCGGGACTCCTTTTCAAGTTTTATCGGCACGCACATTATATCAACTTAGTTTTATTATATACTAGCTATGATTCCCGACTTCGCTCGGGAGTTGATATGAGACCCAAATAACCGTTGTTCTGAATGAAGTTCAAATACTCGACAACAGATGGCGCCACTGCACTTAATTTCCAAGTTGAAGGGTTGGATGAGTCCTTATATCTTTAAAAATACGCCCTTTAGGGTAAAACGGGAACTTTCTTGTTCGAGGGGGATAAAGGACTATCACACTATATAAGTCCCTTTATCGTATCGGGACTCTTTTTCAAGTTTTATCGGCACGCACATTTTATCAACTTAGTTTTATTATATACTAGCTATGATTCCCGACTTCGCTCGGGAGTTGATATGAGACCCAAATAACCGTTGTTCTGAATGAAGTTCAAATACTCGACAACAGATGGCGCCACTGCACTTAATTTCAAGTTGAAGGGTTGGAAGAGTCCTTATATCTTTAAAAATACGCCCTTTAGGGTAAAACGAGAACTTTCTTGTTCGAGGGGGGATAAAGGACTATCACACTATAACGTATCGGGACTCCTTTTCAAGTTTTATCGGCACGCACATTTTATCAACTTAGTTTTATTATATATAATGATAATGATATGCAGTGCTTATAATTAGTATGTTAAATATGATCCAAAATTAAAAGAACTTTAACCTTAATATATATTTTTTTAATCTAGATAAAAACATGATCGTGGATATTTTTAGAAATAAAAGTTTTTAGTTTATATTTGATTTATAATTTTTAATATTATTTAAAATATACTGACCCAAATAAATAAAATAATTATTAAACTAGTAGCAAATTTACCCTTTTTAATTATACGATTTAGCGAAGACGAGTCCCACTTGGTAAATATAAATTTACATAAAACCGAATATTTTCCCATAAAAATCACCTCAATTGCCTTTTAAAAAATTGGCTTTTTATAAGTTAAGATATCAAATTTAGTTACGTTCTATACTACATAATAATAGGCACTTTTCCGGCAAATAGAATTTAAAGAATAAAAAATAAAGCGATTGCGCCAAAATTCACATTCAGGAAAAGTGTCAAATTAAATCACGCATAAAATAGGCTGTGGGAAAGAAATTTAGGATAAGTTCTGTCTCTCCAGAAAGACGCGGAACAAAGTATGGCAGCGATCAAATTTTGCGGAAAGATATAATAATATTTATTGTCGCTGCTACTTGTTTTTACGGTCGTTTTGTCTGTTTTTAATCTACAGTAATTTTTCGGCAGGGATTAAAACTTCGCTGATAGAATGTTGTAAAACCTTATTGCAGGTTATAAGGTAATAAAATTATTATACCACTGTTTTGCTGGTGTTTTTACAAGCAATTATTAATTTTAAATGAGCGGAAAATTTTAGAATTTTAATTACTAATTAGTTTAAATAATTAATTTAATTTACAGTTCTACTTTAGATTAGGAGTCCTGAAATGTAATGAGATTTGTTAAATAACGTAATAATAATGCCCATTTCATGGACTTATTCTAGAAATTATTTTTACTATTTCTTTGTCAATAATGGCTTGGTATAACAGTTTTAAAAAAAGTGAGAAATAATAAAAAAATTAAAAAACAGAAGGGTAGTACCATATTATGGTATTATAGTATAAAAGCTTATGTTTATTTAATTATTACAATTAAGTAGTTAGGGCACATATAATATTGTCCAACCCCTCTTTTTTATTATTTACTTTTTTAGTAACTTTTATATATTATTGTTTTAAAGTCGGTTGAATTTTTTTAAAGCTTTTAATTTTTCGCTTTTGGGTTTATTATTATAACTAATAAATCGGTAAACATAACTGAAAAACAAAGACTACAGTAAAACGCACAAGCACGTGAAATTTGATTGGTTTCAAGCGAATAAAAAAGTGAAAAAAGAAAAGATTTACTAACTAGAACTAACCATGTGACAGTTTTGCATGACCGTCTGTAGTGTTTTCAACCAATCAAATTACACGTGCTTGTGATTTTTACTGTAGTCTTAAAACCACTACTTATACCTCTTCTAGTTCGGCGAAAAGGTTTATTTTGCCCCAAGGCTGTCAATTCCTAATGCGCCCCACATTATATCCCTACTAGGTTCTTCTGTCTTATTTTAAAGCTATTCACATTACAGGAACAAATGTTTTTTTTAATTTTATTTAATGTAAGCATTTTTAACACAGGTGACAAATTTTACATTTTGCTTTGACTGTTTGATTCCTTTATCATTTGTTTACAAAAATGATATACTTTATTTGAATCGACATCTTGGACCTTTTTTTTTTTATAAAATCGCATTTTAAATCCAGAGAACCACAGTTTGTTGGGAAAATTATTGCAATATAGTAAAATTAATACATTTAAAAAAATAGCTTTTATCTGTATAATAAATTTAAAATGGCTCGCAAACAACATTTGTGATAATTTTAAAAATAAAATTTTTATTACATACAAAATGTTGGTACGGATTTAAAATGCGATTTTTAAAAAACGGTCCCATACATTGATTTAAATAAAGTATACCTATTTCAAAGAAAAAATACTAAGAAATTAAACAGTCAAAGCAAAATGTCAAGTTTGTTACCTGTGTCAAAAATGCATACTTAAAATAAAAATACTTGAGTCACCCTGTATATTCCAGACTTACTGAACAGGAACAGGACCTATGGAAAGAAGCATTGGTATGGAGTTATTTAGTTGCCCAAATAAAATTGGTACTGTAGCAATATTTTTAAAGTTATATATATAGTTGTTTTTAGTCTAACTTTAAAGGTTATCTCCTAGCAAAGCGCGATAGAACTTTTTTAATATAAAGTACTAACATTATTTCGACTCACTCTATTATTCCTATCATTTTTGACCTTACCTTTCCGGACACCCTGTATAACGTTTATCCTAAATTTTTTAAATAAAGTAAATGCCAACAAAACAAAAACGATGGAAAAGGTAAACATATTTGTAAAATTATCGTGTACTAAAAATAATTTTAAAATATAATAATTTTATTACATTATACGGTGCAGTAAAGCTTTAACACCATTCTGAAAGTTTTAAATCCAGCAAAAATTTTGCAGATTAAAAGAGTGTAGATAAATGTACATTGTCAAAATAGATCCCTACTTAAAATCTACAAGTAGGGATGAAAATAGTTATAGTCCAAAATTATGTGTTGTTCTTAGCGAATTATTTAAGACCAACGACATACAGGAGTGGCCCACCATATTCGACACGGTCTGTAGCTGGATAACCATGTGGTTTTAAAAAAATAAATACTGAAACATATACAGGTCGGATAAGGCCACAGTATAAAATTATTTTACTCTATACAGGATGTCTCAAAAAAGTGTGACGTATCAAAGTTATATTTTTAAATGAAACACCCTATATTTTATGACGGTTTTAGATTCTACATAAAAAAATAATTTAAGTTTGTTATTAGTACCAAGTGTCTAATTTTATTCGTTTTAGTGATATTTGATTTTTTTCAAAATGCAGGGTGCAATTAAATTAATTTTATTTTAACAATATAAACTTCTTAAACTTTAAAATTTGTTACAAGATTAGGAAAAATTTGCCTTATCATACGTAGGTCATATCGAGATCATAGATTATACAGGGTGATCAAAAAATAATTTCAATTTTTTAGAAAGTCAAATTGCAATATCTCTCTTATTTTAAATGGAACACCCTGTATTTTCTTAAACCACATAATGACAAACAAAATGCTCTTTCAAATGGTGTATAGGTTACCTATACCTATCTTTTATACTTTTTAAGTAAATTCCGTCTTAACATATTTTTATTCCAAATGTCTATTTAAATGTAAGTAGGCTGTGATATAGCTATGCCTATTTACTAAGCCGTTATTGCAAAATGTAAATTTGTTGGAAAAAAGCACAAAATAAAAGATTTTGTATTATCTGCCACTATTTTTAAAATTCACAAAAAAAAATTCATTTGTTGCTTATAATGCTACTTCCAATAACACCATGATAAAACTTGTGTTTTTAAACAATCCTAATAACGCCTCTGGTCAGTTATGACGACATTCTGTGACCTATAACTCGTTTCTTTCATTATCCATAATCACTGTGTCAAATTTTTTAAAGCAACTATTAAGGTTATCAGATGGTTTCTCCTGGAATATTTTTCAGGATTAACTCTAGACTAAAGTAAACCATTTTTGTCACATCCTACCAGTATTATATAATTTTGTTGTTGTAGGAAAAGGGTTTTTATTTAAAATCATTGAAATTTCTTTTAAACTGACTAAAACACTAGTAATCAATAAATGGTCATTGTTATTTTCTTAAGAAAAATTTTAATGGCTGCTATGTCACAGCCAACTTTAATTTAAATAAACATTTGGATTAAAAATTTGTAAAAACAGATTTTACCAAAAAAGCACAAAAGATAGGTATAGGCAACCTATACACCATTTGAAAAAGTATTTTATTTGTCATCATGTGACGTAAAAAATACAGGGTGTTCCATTTAAAATAAGAGAGATATGACTATTTGATTTTCTGAAAAATTGAAATTATTTTTTGATCACCCTGTACAATATTTGATCTTGATTTGACCTACGTATGATATGGCAGACTTTTTTAAATCTTGTTACACATTTTAAAGTTTAAAGTGTTAAAAGTGTTAAAAGTAAAATCAATTTAATTTTACCTCCGCATTTTTCAAAAAAATCAAATATCACAAAAACGAATAAAATTAGACACTTAGTACTATAAACAAACTTGAGTTAGTTTTTAAAGTAGAATCTAAAACCGTCATGAAATATAGGGTGTTCCATTTAAAAAAATATAACTTTGATGCTTCACACTGTCTTGAGACACCCTGTATAGACTAAAATAATTTTATACTGTGGCCTAATCCGACCTGTATATGTTCCAGTATTTACTTTTTTAAAAACCCCATGGTTATCCAGCTACAGACCGTGTCGAATATGGTGGGCCGTTCTGTATATTCTGTAGAAAATAGTCAATTTTTTTTGGCCCAGTCTAATATGCGTATAATTAAAATTATTTTAAATTAGAAAGCAAGTTTGTAGAAACAAATTATACTTAATTAAGTGTCCATCTGTTTTACACCATGCTATCAAAGTATACAGTTTAAGATGTTGCTCCAAAATGATGTTCTTTTCATGTAATTTTCCCTGTTTTAACGCCTTTCGCTCGCTTTTCAACCAGTTAGAATTAAGCCATGTCCAACAGATCAGAAAAAATTTATAGGATGTATATAACGTAAAAGAATGATGTATCACATAAAAGCCGATTTTATGTGATGTATGTGTCAGATAATTTATACCCGGTTTGACAGTCCAAGAGGATCGAATAAATTCAGGGTAAATATACACTTTATTAAGTGAGTTTATTGATTATTATTTATAAATGATTATTCATGGCTTTTGCCATATTAATAGCCCCGGCCAGAGCCTGATTACATAGTCTTGGATATATAATAAAAAATACATTGCTAAAACACGTATCACCTTCTTACAAAACATTCTCTTATTTCGCCTCTGTCCTACTATAAAACCGGTGGCACGTGGCGTGGTACTAGAAACTCGTCGGGTTAAATATTTTTTGCTGCAATAAATCATTGTACATTTCAAATAATTTACCAAAATGCGGTTTTCAGAAACCTATTTTAATTAGGTAATTTTAAACATTTGATTTTTAGGCCTGATTGCAAATTACCGGACATAGGTAACATGGTGTAAATTTACGTTATTTTTAACTTTTAAAATACCCGGTAATTTGCTGGAAGTTGTTACAAATTCATGGGGGTTTTGGAATAATTTGTTTGCCCACTTAACATGCAAGTTAAAACTTATATTACCCAAATACATCACTGATTTTGGTTAGAGTTATTCAAATAGCCAAATTGGCCATTTCTAGTTGCGTTTTAGTACTGATTAATAAGAATGGACTAATAACATAATGTTCACAACTCTGTTTAATGATAAAACGGATCCATCGGGATTATTGATTAGCTACAAAATGTTTTTCCAGAGCTTGGAATTATAAAATATTTATATTTATTGCGTTTTAAATAAATATTGTAAAACTATGTGCCTGCACAAATTACAAAGAAAATTCCACACCACTGTTTTTTGACCAATCAAATGTTTAGTTTTGGTTGCATTACCACGACAACACAAGTATTTATCGGAATTTTTTTCTCCTGCCTGGGGTACCCTGAAGCGAATTATAGTGGAAATTTTTTGACATAAACATTGAATTTGTTTTAACGTTATGTCTGTCATTCACATACATACATAATTAAAGAAAATGTTATTTTGTATCAGTGTATCAATGTAAGGTTTTAAGATTCTAAATGACAATTTTATACAACTACAGTTAGTAAAATAATATCATAAGACAGAAGTACTAGTAGACATAAGTGAAGAGCAAACGAAAGCAAAGTAGGGGTCTAAAAAATGTAAATAAATTATTTTTACCAACTGTAGTAATATAAGGTACATATTATAATATAAAAGAATAAACAATGATAAGCTCTAAAATTACATATATGTGCAACTACAATTGTTAAAATGGAAAATATTTATTTTATAGTAAAACTTTAAAGCTCGTGTCAAAGTTACAAATATTAATTTAAAAGAATATTAGTTAACACAAACTTGGTGTGAAATTCTCTTACCGAATACCACATGTGCTTAAATTATTCCGGGAAATTTTTTCTCGGCCACGAATATTTTAAGAAACTTCTCCCTCGCCTGCGGTTTAAGATAATTTTCAAAATATTCGTGGCCTTGAAATCCGAAATTTCCGAAAATAAATTAAGCACTAGTGGTATTACAAGTGAAATTTTTGATAATTTTTTAGGTTTACTAAAAATTGAAAAAAAATGTTTTATACAAACTATAATTAAAAGTTTTTTTTTTATATTGATAGCGTAAAGGCAATAGCTTAAGGATATAGGCCAGTAAAGCAACAACAAGGAATATACGAAAGTCATCCAATACGAAATTTTTACATGACGGTATTCACGTTAGACGGTCTCTTTTCCTCACATTGCCTATGTGTTATGCTATGTAGCTGATCCAAAATATTAATCAAGTTTGTTTGTGCTAACAACCATTTTACACAATACAGGGTGCATTTTTGCAAACTTACAATGGCCATATTTTTTAAACCAAGGCAAATATAAAAAAATATAAAAAATACAGTTTTTAAAAAACGTGAGGCAGAAATAAATAAAAAAAAAATCTTGAATGGTTCAGACTGGCCCAAACAAAAAGTATTTTTTTAAAGTTCAGATATCTCAAAAAAAGCTGCTAACATTAATTTTTACCACTTATACCTCTTTTAGGTAAAATATGTTTTAAATTTGTAAACGATACCGCAAACGGTGTCCTCTAGATTTACAATAAAATTGATTTCAGATTCTAATTACTCTCCACCCAAAAGTCCCTCTGGTTCAATATTTTAATAATACACCACCTTTTACCAAAATTATTCCAAACTCAAATTTAAAAATGTTTGCGCAACCGGACAAAAATATTATTTAAATATTGACATTATATGAAAAAATATCAGAGAACTTAATTTTTTGTACCTTTCCGGATTGTCCTTTTATTATTACTTAAAAATATTTATTTTTAATACCTTTTATGTAATCGATAGTGTTTTTGTAGCAATTTTCTTTTCAAGTCGGTTTTGCATCTTACTTGCGCATTGTCCGAAGTTTTTTTAGTGTATTTTAAATGCAAATCTGACCTAAATTATTAATTAAACATTTTTATAAGGCCAATTAATAAATAAGGGATAAAGTTTATTAAAAAGACACTAAATAAAAACAGTCGCACCCTGGGGCTATAGATGTAATGTGGTTCAAAACCACATAGAAATCCCAATTTTAATGGGGATATAAAAATTCTCTAGGACATTCGTCTTGTCAAACTGAAAAATTTTTTGAGGCTTCATTTATTAAAATGTGACGTGACTATATAGGGTGTTTCATTAAAAAAATAATAAAAAAACAATATTAAAAATATTACAAAAACTACTTTACTAAGGTATAGGGCAACCTTAAGAAAATGTATACAGGGTATCCAGTAACTCAACCAACAAGCGTTAAGGGGTAATTCTACAATTAGGGTAGAAAAATCTGTTTTATTTTAGTAAAGAAATATACATACATAAAACAATAGACTTAGCTTGACAAAAATGCGTCGTATATTTTTGAGGGCATGAAAAGTTGTTTTAAATATTTCCGAATTAATTTGCCCCACGTTCCTCTATCACCGTAAAATCGGGCTCGCTGCGGTTCTGTGTGGCTTGACCTTTAAAAAACCCATGGCGCCATCAAGAACAAGATTGGCGCAACATAAACATAAAGCCTCGTTTTCAAAACTACGTCGTGTCGCCAGCGACAATCCCTCCGCCGTGTCATTGTAGGGGAATAACATAATTATGCTCTGTCGCTGCGACAAGGATCGTGTCGCTGCGACAAGAACCGTGTCGCTGCAACACCATAACTGTCGCTGGCGACACGTTTTTAAAAATTCAACTCGAAAGGCTGTCGCTGGCGAAAAAAGAGTGGGGAAGTCTGTCAAAAAATTCTTAGCTCCCATTGGTCCCTTTATTGTCGCTGGCAACACGACATGCTTCTGAAAACAAGGCTTAACACGGCAGTGGAGATGGACTCTTTGTTTGACCTCCGGACAGTGCGGACGTGCGTAGAGGACTAGCAAAGTTCTTCCCGGAGTGGTGGTTAGAGGTGCCGTACGAACGTTTTTTACCTTCGGGGATCAAGGAAAGATTCACGCTAAATTGACGGCATCTTTCTTCTGGATCTAAGCGCTGTGAGCGAAGAATCCTATAAGCTGATGGTATCCTGTTTGGTGGTGAACACGAGGTATTTCTTAAATGGCGGGAAATAGATGGGCGTGCCATGGGAACTGTCAGTAGTGAAAGTGAAGGTTATACGTAACAACAGTAGCAGGTCTTGGTTTGACAGCCGACAATTTATGCATTGCATCGATTGTACAATTATTTTTGTTTTCTTTTGGAATTTCTGAGAGCTTCGAGCCCGATTATCCAGATTTTCCGCCGACAAAGCCCTGAAAAGCATAGTCCAGAAGGGGAGAGTGGTGGATTGGACCTGAAGGGACCAAAACCAAGAAAAAAATACAGAGAAAGAGAAACCACAGCACTGAAAACAAGGTTTTATAGGTAAAAAATCTTTGCGTTTTTTTTTTGTTTGTACAAGATAAAACAACACCAATTGTCAAAACTTGTAAAGTATCTCTTTTTTTTTTTTACTTTGCCGTTACCTAATTTAAAACGTAAACGTGTGTCGCCAAAAATAATGTTGTCCTCTCTGTCGTCCGCTTTGATTAAATACCTGCTAGCAAAAACGTATGTCTGAGATTAATAGGACAGAAGTTAATCTACCCAAGTAAACGTCATTAATTAACATGTTTCGCATTTTAAATTAAATTTTAACGTTTATCAAGCACTTAACTTTAAACGTTATTGCATTGTAGAAAATTACTTTAGGTTTACGAGGGTAACCCAGAAAATTGTAAGCGACCTTTGTAACGCTTTTTAAGTGGGTATTCTTGGCTATAGATACAATGTTTATGCCAGTTAAGGTTACTTTCAAATGTGACGCCCACAAGATTGAAGGTGTCTTTGCTCTGTAAAGACTTGGCCGCTCATAAGTAAGGATGATTTTTGATGACTCTTTTCGCGACAAGGAACAAGATTGTGTTTTGGATGCATTAAAATGGACGAGATTTTTGGCGCCCCAATCCCAATATTAAATTAAGATCCTGCGAAAGAGATATCTGCATCGCTCTGCGCTTGTTTTCCCAAGTCAGGTTAAGTGATAGGTTTAGGAACCTGAAAACTGGAGTGAAGGGTACTATCGTCAGCGAAACTATGAATGGAATTAATTGTGGACGAGAGAAGGTCGTTGATGTGAAGAACAATGTTGGTGCCAGGAGGCAGGCCCTGAGGGACTCCAGCATTTACTTGGTGAAAGCTTGAAGAATGGCCGTCCACAATAACTGATATACGTCGCATTACAAGTGTGGAAAATGACTAATTTCACACGAGTGGGAATATTGTAAGCACGAGGCGATTGGCCGAGGTACTGACAAACTCACGAGTGTAAGAAAGTCATTTTCCACACGAGTACTAGTACACTATTTTTTTCCTACGACCGCAAATTATTCTCCAAAAAATAAATAAATTGGAAGTTTGTCTGTTCAGAAAAATAAAAAACAATTGAGAACTTTGCAACAACTAGGGTGATATTTACTTTGCAACACTAGTGTGATATATACTTTTCCTCACTGCTATATTATACTGTTTTTGACAATATTTTTACATCGAAAATCACCTACCTAGAAGCATTATATAACTTTTATCATTTTTGGAATTTAAAAGGCCCTCACTTAATAAAAATTGTATGGTTTGTTAGGTAAGTAACGCTAATAGTTTAATACGGTTTTCTGCTATTATAAGTGCTCTTTAAAAATTATCGATTCTTACATATTTTGACACTCTTCTTAAATAAAACGTAAGTGGTGCATATCCAAAATATTCCGTTTTTAAAAAATATCAGTAAATAAACTTACGGGACCGGGAGTGAAAAGGGTGCTGGGTGGGGTAAAATTGGTAAAACGAGTTAATGAAACTGAACATCACATATAAAATTAAGTAAAAATAACAGTTTTTCCTCATATTTTTAAGAAAAAATATAAAGAATATGAAAATTGTGAAATGCATAACCTAAAGTCCTAAAAGTAAGGAAAAACGACGATCACCAAACGTCAGTTACCATGCAAAATATGGAAAGCATTTGGCAACGTCGGAAGGGTCTGATTCTATTTGTGAATGGATGAAAGTGGATTCATAAAAGTGTGTAGTTAGCCTTAGGTTTAGTTAGGGATTAAAAAAAAGAGTTTAACTAGTTGTTTGAGTACACGAAGAGAGAGGAAGGAATTTGATCTATAGGCTTTTTTCTCTGGCGCTTTAGGTCAGAACGGTCAAGCAGCAAGGCTGCCTCTATAAAGTACGTGCTCAAAGGTAGAAGGGAGATTTTAATTTGATCTACTTACCTGACAACACTGTGCCAGTCAATGAAAGTTGTTTTTGTGGTTATGTCTATTTTTGTTTATGTTTTTATTCTTTCGTAAATTTTTAATAAATATAAAAATAAGATGATTTTCGCTAATTTGGGTTCTACCGTTTAAGGCAAATAAAAAGTTTTATGTCACTACAATAAATAGTCCGCCTTGCAAAACCAATAGCAGTTTTAGAATGACATCATATATATATATCACACCAGTGTTGTAAAGTACTTTGCAACACTAGTGCTGCTAAATACTTTACCCAACACTAGTGTGATATACTGCACTTTCATGCATGAAATCACGTATCAGGACCGATGACAATGCAATAATTTAAAACAGTATCCCGTTATCACATGATTAGGACCGCCAGGATAAATAAATTCCTTTGCAGATCCTCTCTGTGTCCTAATACTACTCTTGACAATGGCGGAATTTTTAGTAAATAAACTGGAGCATTTATTTTAAAGAACTAGTTGATATATCGAACTTCAAAATGAAAAACAAACAATAGTTTTAAAAAACTAAAAAAACACGCTTTTATATACTGTGCAACTAAATTAGAAAATAATTCTCTATTACAAAAGAGTTGTCACTTCAGAATAAAAGCGTGGGGTGCTTAATATATTAAATGTTATAATTATTCTGTTTACCCAAATATCTGATGGGCGAAAAGTTATGAAAAAAAATAGTAAAATGCACCCCCTTTACTCTGAAGTGACAAACTCTTTGTTAATGAAAAATTATTTCCTAATTTTTAGTTCGGTTGCATATAAAAGCTGTGTTTTTTAGTTTTTAAACTATTATTTATTAAAATAAGACACCCTGCATATTTTTTCACCATTTCATAAATATGAACCAGAAATCTTAGTGTGTATATCTACTATTTTTTTAGACTTATATCGTCTATTTCAAAATCTTAAAAAGTAAACTATAACTAATGTGTTATTTTGTAAAAAACCTCTTTAAAAAAATATCTTCATAACGGTCATATAATATACAGGGTGTTTTGATAAAAAATTCTGATGATAATATATTTCCAAAACTATTAAAAAAATAGATATATCAAATGTGGTATCTCTTCTAGCTTTTAGAAGACCTTTTAATTAATGATAAATTACAGAGTGTCTTATTTTTAAAAAACCCAACTTTGATGTAACTTAAAAATAAAGTTAAGTGAAAAAATATAGGTACGCCCCTGAATTCCACATTAAAATCAGAAAACTTTTTACTCACATATTTTCTCTGCCAAATAAATAAAATTAAAACATTACATTTATTATCTCAAACTAAATTTGGTTTCATAACACAAACATTTTTGTTATATTTTATAAAAATAGAGATTCACAAAACTTAATGGGATATTTTCTAATTCTTCTGTCTTACAGCTGCTAACAAGCATCACTGTAACGTCATTACAATGTGAATCGAGAAAATAAAAGCGCTTATCTGAATGACAAATGACATAAAAATATATTAATAATATAACCTCAAAACTCCAGTTTTAAACAAAAATAATATCTTGTGGCAGGTAAATTGTCCTTTCACATGGTTTCACATGCTGTTATTGTTATTAGTAAACATTTTAGTCAATTTTTTTACTTTTAACTCCAAATTCGGCTATATTTCCACCTCTTATTTTTTCATCTGTTAGACAGTGGTTAGACATCTCCCGCCACTCATTGCTTGAGCTGCTGTAAGACTGACGTCATTGATTTGTCAAAAAAATGAAAGATTAACACAGCTGCTGTAAGCAGCTAACAAAATATCCCTTTCCTTTCACCGAATAAATGCTGGAGTCCCTCAGGGCTTAGTTCTGGCACCAACGTTGTTTCTTCTTCACATCAACGACCTTCTCTCGTCCACACCTAATTCCATCTCGTTTCGCCGACGATAGTATCCTTTACTTCAGTTTCAGGTTCCTAAACCCATCACTAAACCTGACTTGAAAAATAAACGCAGAGCGATGCAGATATCGCTTTGCAGGATCTTAATTTAATATTGGATTGGGGCGCTAAAAATATCGTCCATTTTAATGCATCCAAAACACAATCATGTTCCTTGTCATGAAAAGAGTCATCAAATACTCATCTTCTACTTATTAGCGGCCAAGTTTACAGAGCAAAGACCCCCTTGAATCTCGTGGGAAGGTCACGACGTGAAAGTGCAAACCTAACTGGCATATAACACATTAGACGTGTATGTATAGCCACGAGCAGTTACTAGCAAAAAGCTTGATTTCTTTCGAGCCAAAAAGTATTTTTTCCGCTCTAATGCATACACTTTATATGTGTCCCAAATCCGACTCTCCCTTGGAATATTTGTTCTCATATCTGGGGCAGCTGGCGTCCCCACAACCCTAAGCATTCTTGATTCTATTCAAAGAAGAGCTATTCGTCTCATTAATGATCCTTCACTTACAGAAGCTTCCTCTCTTGCCCATCGTCGGGCCGTGGGGATTTATCGCTTTTTTATAGGTACTCTCCATGGCTTCTGCTCTGAAGAATTGTCCAGTATAGTTCCTCCACTTCACGGTTCCCAACGAGAAATCCTCGTGGTTCCGCGCGTATGCATCCCTATACGGTCCAATCTGACAGGCCCCGAACTTCACACTTTGTTCGTTCTTTTATCCCTAGAGTTTCTAGGTTATGGAACCTGCTGCCCGCGGAGGTCTTTCCTTCCCCCCAAATGATATAAAAATCACTTGCCAAAAACTGGAAATGTAAAAATTTATCCTGGATAATATTATTTATAGGAAACATCAAAGATCCATCAAAAATATAATGTGGCCTTAACCCTTAAGTAGGCGCGTGCCTTTTTATTACGTAAGCAGGCGCATGGGGGCAAATATACCCCCACCGTAAACATCAAATAATCCCTTCTTTTTTCAGTTTTTTAAACTGCTAATTTATATTTTTCGTTGGAAGCATTTTTTTCAATGTATAAATAATAAACTGAAAAATTTGCCCAAGAAAAAATTACTGGTATTTACATTTAATTTTAATTAAAGTTACTATCTTTGTTGTTATAAAAGCTGATTATGGGACGGCAATGCCAGAAAGGCAAAAAATTAAAGTTTATTATTTATGAGGTACACTTCATACTTTGATTTTGGAATTCTCCACAAAATTTTAACATGACTTTGTGTAACATATGCTCTACCTAAACTCACTAGTTTAAAAGATACAAGAGTTAAAAAAATATAATGTAAACATTTATTAATAAAATAATAGGGCCATTTTTATTGAGGAAAATTTAAATGCAGCACTATATCTTGAGCTTCTACAAAATCAAATATTACCAGAAATAAGGACACTTCATAACTTTGAAATCATGTGGTTTCAACAGGACGGCGCCCTCCTCATTTTGGATTAAATGTTAGACGATTTTTAGATACAACTTTTCCCAGCCGATGGATCGGCAGAAGGGGCGAAATTGATTGGCCAGCAAGAAGCCCCGACCTTACGCCTCTAGACTACTTTCTTTGGGGACATTTAAAAAATAGGGTTTATTTGACAAGACCAGAAAATATCGATGAACTAAAACGAAGAATAAGAAGAGAATGTGAAAACATTACTCCGAATATGCTACAAAATGTTACAAATGCTTTTTATTACAAAGTAGCACATTGTCAAGCCGTTCAAGGAGGTCACTTCAACATTTAATTAAATTGGTTAAGTGTTTCATAAGTTATTTTGTGTCAATTCTGTTTTTATTAATAAGTGTTTTCATATTTTAAAAGTTAATAAATATTTACATTATATTTTTTAAACCCTTGTATCTTTTAAACTAGTGAGTTTAGGTATAGCATATGTTTCACAAAGTCATGTTAAAATTTTGTGGAGAATTCAAAATCCAATAAAATATACACCATTCCATTTAAAAAAGGTAACTTGTGTCTATATCTTCGTTGTGATGCCCCCTGTACATGTAAACATATTTTTATAAAATAGATCTAAAATATATCTATAAACTTTATTTGGAAGACTTTTCGATAAATGAGCGCATTTGCGAGGTATTAAGGGGTTCAGGACTTTTTGCACACAGTGTATAATTTTTTTTTTATGAAAATTAAAGTTATTTAGAATTTAATAAAAAATAAGTAGGCAGTAGAAACGAATAAATGATTGTATTTTTTATGCTTTCAGCTTTTATTCTTTTTTAGACAGGACTTTCTTTTCAAAACCCATTTAAATAATGTCATGCAAATTACATCTAAGATATAACTGAAATGTCGATATTCAAACCTGCCTAAATGGAGAATTCAAATCCCTAAGAAATGTATAAAAGGGGTTCTAGCTAATGCGAGATAAAAAAAAGTATTTCATACCGGAAATTATTTAAAAACTGAAATTTAAATTAAAAAAGTGAAATTTGCACACTTAATATACGATAAGGATGCTAAGAGTCCTTCTCCCCCTTTATCTTTTAAACGCGAAGTAATTTTAAGATCGGGTTAAGTTTAATTGAAGATATCACTGAATCTACTTTTTGGCATCAAAGTGTTAGTTAGCAATATTAAATGTTTTTAATAAATAGAGGAGGACACGTGTTATCCTATTTATAATCCCCTTTATTTCACTTACTTAACACCGCATTATTTTTAAAAATCGTCGCATTTGTTCCAGACTTAGAGCCGTGTGAAATTTGGCCTAATACTGTCTTATAAACGATTCGGTTTTTAGTCGACTGGACCGATTAACAATAATAAAGTAGCGCTAAGTGAAGAATCAAAAGGCTTTTAAAATAGGGCTTTAAATAACCCCCTTTAAATAGGAAAAAAAAAATGCTAGTGCCCTTTTGCCCCTAGGCCATGTAACCCAAAAAAACATGTACCAAAAAGTTGTTATGAAACCCTTTTCCCCAAATTTTACTTGATTTTGATATCTTGGCCCATTTTAAAGGAAAGAAGGGAAGAGAGAATTGTTAATTTTCCTATCGGAAATATTGCAAAATTATGACCTAAGAAGTAATGTACCGTGATCGCCCTAAAGAAATTAAGGGGCAGTTTATTAACACTGAACTTAAAGGTTTAAAGATTTGGCAAAAAGAAAAAAAAATCAAAAGTTTTCACAGCCTAGACACTTTAAAAGTAAAGGCAAAAATAAAGTGAGAAGTTCGGGAAAGGTCTAGTTATACTATAAAGAGATGCATAAAAAGGCATTTCGCATTATTTTATTGGAAGTTGCAAGTGGAAAAATATTAGTGGCTTGGTTTCTCGAAGCAGACACGTATAAAAACAACATGTCCACCACAGGTCGTCGGGAAAGAAAGAGCTTTTTGTAGGAGAAGGGTCATTCTCTGCATTAAATCAAGAATGCTTAGAATTGGGTTATGTATGTGTAATGCTCTTTTAGTCAATCATATTTTTAAGTTGTTTTAGTGGTTTCTGTACACAGGCTGGTGATAAATATTATGTACATGTGCCAGTGTAGACAACGTAGTAGATATAGTGTCTATTTTATCTTCGACACTAAACTTAGTGCTTATAGCTTAGAACTAAAAACATAATGGAAATTTAACATAATTTTCAGATTTGAATGGCCATATTTTTAAACTATCAGAGATAGACATATTAAATGTGGTATTTTCTTATAGCTGTTTAAATTATCTATTTAATGGAGTTGTATTAGACAAAGTTTTTATTTAAAGAGTTTAAATAAGAGGATTACCACATTTCAAAAACTATTAAAAAATTGGATACATTACATGTGTACTTTTTTTAAAACTCTTTATAAAATCTTTCAAATGGTTATAAAATATACAGGGATTTCAAATTAAAAAAATAGTTTATTTGTAATAAATCGAAAACCCGATAATCAATTGTTTTTTGGTTGGCAGCACGTAAAACAGCCGAAAAAGTACTACAACTTACGTATCTCCAGTACTAAGGCTGTTGGCAAAAGTACCGACTTAAGAATGATGACCCTGTACAATTGTACAGTGTGTTTCATTAAAAAACCTTCGGCGATGGCCATATTTCCAAAACTATTAATTAAATTGATATAACAAATTAAGTAGTTTTAAAGCATTTTGAAATATTTTTAATAGTAATAAAATGTACCTGACAGTTTCATATAAAAAAAAAACATTTTGTTATACTAGTAAAATAAAATCAATGAAAAAATAGAAGCAGGTATACCAGTGAGTTCTACGTAAATACCCTATTTACCACCCATTTTTTCATCTCTATATCAAGAGAACTACACCTAGAAAAAACTAAAATTATATCTGCAATCTGCATAAAAGTTGCTGGAAATGTTTTTACAGAATTAAAAAATATTTATAAATAAAAATGTTATAAAGAATAAAAGAAAACCCAAGAAACACGCTGTAGCGAGTAAACGACGCAAGATTGCGAATTGCGGTTTTCACTAGTTTTTTTTTATCTTTGGACATACTACGAAGGCTAAAAGCCTAAATACTAACGTACCGTGGGTGTCTTAAGCGAGGTAAGAGGGAGTTTGTTGACACGGGACTTAAACACTTGAAGATTTGGGGGGAAGGAAAAGACCTCCGCGGGCAGCAGGTTCCACAATCGAGAAACTCTAGGGATAAAAGAACGAACAAAGTGGGAAGTTCGGGGCCTGTCCAGGTGGACCATACAGGGATGCATACGCGCGGAACCACGAGTTTCTCTGTTGGGAACCGTAAGTGGAGGAACCGTACTGGACAATTCTTCAGAGCAGAAGCCATGGAAGTAGCTATAAAAAAGCGATAAATCTCCCACAGCCCGACGATGGGCAAGAGGGAAGCCTTTTTGTAAGTGAAGGATCATTAATGAGACGAACAGCTCTTCTTTGAATAGAATCAAGAATGCTTAGGGTTGTGGGGGACGCCATGCCCCAAATATGAGAACAATATTCCAAGGGAGGTCGGATTTGGGTCACATATAAAGTGTATAAATTAGAAGGGGAAAATACTTTTTGGCTCGAAAGAGAAATCCAAGCTTTTTGAGGCTGCCGTGGCTATAGATACAATGTGTTTATGCCAGTTAAGGTTACTTTCAAATGTGACGCCCACAAGATTGAAGGTGTCTTTGCTCTGTAAAACTTGGCCGCTCATAAGTAGAGGATGAGTATTTGATGACTCTTTTCGCGACAAGGAACATGATTGTGTTTTGGATGCATTAAAGTGAACGAGATTTTTGGCGCCCCAATCCAATATTAAATTAAGATCCTGCGAAAGAGATGTCTGCATCGCTCTGCGTTTGTTTTCCAAGTCAGGTTTAGTGATGGGTTTAGGAACCTGAAAACTGGAGTGAAGGGTACTATCGTCGGCGAAACTATGAATGGAATTAGTTGTGGACGAGAGAAGGTCGTTGATGTAAAGAAGGAACAATGTTGGTGCCAGAACTGAGCCCTGAGGGACTCCAGCATTCACTTGGTGAAAGCTTGAAGAATGGCCGTTCACAATAACTGATATACGACGATCAGCTAGATAACTAGAGAGTCAAGTACAGAGTTTAGTTGAAAGACCATAGGAAGGAAGTTTATTAAGAAGTGCGGCATGCCAGACCTGATCAAAAGCTTTGGATATATCAAGAGCAACGATCTGGGACTCACCTAGAAACTCAAGAGACTTATTCCAGCAGTGTGAAATGAAGGAAAGAAGATCTGCTGTAGATCTTTTGTCGCGAAATCCATACTGCCTGTCATGCAAAAATTTTGTGCTTTTCTAAGTACTTAAGAATTTGTGAATTAATTAATTTTTCCATTACTTTACAAAGAACTGAGACAATTGAAATTGGTCTATAGTTAGATGGAAGAGATTTAGATCCTTTCTTTGGAATAGGTTGAACACGTGCAGCTTTCCAGCTCTCCGGAAAGACACCTGTGTCGTAAGAAATTCGAAAGAGCCGAGTTAAGATTAGTGCAAGTTCTGGAGCACATTTTTTAAAACGATTGCTGGTATGCCATCCAGCCCAGAAGATTTCTTGGTGTTAAGGGTAAGTAAATTTTGCTTAAAATTTAAGCAAAGGGGGATCAGTTCTTTTGCAAAACATATTACAGAAACATAAATTTCCTATTAAAAGCGTCGAATTTGGCCCACCCTGTAAATACCAAAATTTTAAAATCAATAAAATATTACAAGTTTTAATTAAACTAAATTTTGCGAAAGTAGTAAGTTAAAACTTTTAATAAATATAAAAATAAACCTGAATAAAAAAATCCTTGAAACAGAAAGGCAGTGAGGCGGGATATTGCATCGTGTACACAGTCCAAAGTTCAAGTGCCTGTTTCAGCACCTCAAATGTTTGCGGTCAAACTTTTCCTTTATCTGGTAAAAAGGGATTTTTGGAGGGTTAAAATTTAAAACTTATAAATTAAGTAGTTACCTTTTAACCTTCGGCATTTTTTAACACTGTGGCACAAAATATCCTAATAAATTTGCATAAGCTGCGTTCCGGATTGTAAACGGAGTTTGAGTAGACTAGGAGTGGTTTTTATCACGTGACACTAGAGTTTGTGGTGTGCGATCCTTTAAATCGAACGCTTTTGTACCAAAGAACAAAATACCTTTGGTTGTCAATGTCAATATTTAAGATATAATATTGAGTTTCTTTTTAAATCACTTTCAATGTTATTTTATATTTACAAAATATCAAGAGACGAAATTAACCCCAAAGTAAATAAACATTTCAAAGCTAATATTGATTTTAAAAAAAGCAGTGCCGTACTATTTTTTTCTTTAAACAAATTCAGTTAAAATCTTGTTCTTACGCCACTGGTATTTTTTTAACTGTTACAGCAAAAAATGTAATGTTATAGTCAAAAAAGTGTACCAAATTTAATGAAAATATCTGAAGTAGTAGGAAAGTTTTGACAAAAAGGCATTTTTTTAAACTTTAACATCCTGTTTCTGGGAGAGAAAACGTTTTCGGACATATTTTTATTTAAAAGAAAATCTTATTGTTTTGTGCCTCTTATAAAGTGTTAAAGAAAAATATTACCTTAGAAATAATAAATATATCATATTTGGATTAAAAAACATCTTATTTAAAATTAATAATAAAAAACGCGCAGTAAAAATTGTAAGGTAAGGTAATTCTAAAAACTGTGTTTTATCAAAAACTGAGCTATGATTTGAAGCAAATTTTTTAACTTTAGAATTTTGAAAGAGCAAATACAACAGCAAATTTAAAAAATGTAAATATATTTATTTTTATAAAAAGCTGTATTTTTTAATAAAATAAAATTTATCAGTTAATAAGCAAGTCCAATATTAATATGATAATTTTTCCGCTTCACTCTAAACTTAGATGTTATATTAAAATTTAACGAGTTCAACAAAAAATAATTGTCGATAACCCGAGAAGTAAATTAATACAAGAAATACCCACTTATTAATAAAAATTATACCTTTCCTATATTTATTATTAATGCTTTACTACGTTTTAAACATGCTGTATTAATTTATTTCTACATATTTAAGGACAAAATAACAAAGTCACAAAAAGAACTAATATAACTTTTAATAGCTTTTATTTTAAAACTTTTATCACTTTTAGATTTCATCATTTTTGGCATTAGAGTACTACTGTTATTTCTTCAACTAAAAACAAATACAGTTTCTCATTTCCTCCGTCTGTTTTCCAGATGTTTATCTCTCGGTTTATCTGTCTTTCTATTAATGCTTAGCTTAAAAAGTTTGTTGCGGGAAAAGATGCATACTGGTTAGATTTTATCTATGTTTAGTAACGACCCAATATTAAAAAAAAATATACAGGATATTCAAAAATTTTATCATATCAATTTAAATATAATCTAAACTGCATCATACACACATATCTTATTTGGAAATAAAATTAAAATGGTAAAATTTATCTGAACTTAGAAAGAGCAATATACAAGAGATAACATCAAAATGCAACGGCAAACATATGACAAATCTCAAAAACCGGACTAAAAAACCAAAACCACAAATAAACAAAACAATAATTGGATTTCGCAGCGCCGAGTAAGATAGTACCACAAAGAATATATATATATATATATATATATATATATATATATATATATATATATATATATATATATATAAAAAATATTCAAAACCAGGAGGTTATTGGGGATCCCCAATAACCTCCTGGTTTTGAATATTTTTCTTAACTAGTCAGTCACGACTACTCCCACCTTTATATATATATATATATATATATATATATATATATATATATATATATATATATATATATATATATACATATATATATATATATATATATATATATATATATATATATATATATATATATATATATATATATATATATATAATATATATATATATAGTTAAAATTGGTAAGTTTCTTGGACCCTTTAGTATATTGTCAGTTTGGATTTTCTTGGGATATGGTCCTATTTTATAAAAACATTAAAACTACTGTTTCATTATCTAATCATATTCAATAATCTCTGTATGGTCACTCACGTTTTGCTTTTCGTCGTTGTTTTACCTGTGGAAATGTCTTGTAAATATGTAGTGTTACGCTTTAAAATGTGTTTTTATACAGTGACGTTCCCAGAATTTTTGTTTTAAATGGATAATTTTCTAAATTTCCTGACTCATAGTTAATGTACTTTTGAAAAAGGTCAAAGCCATGACCGAAACGTTAGGAATAAAGAAATGAAACAGTAGTTTTAATGTTTTTATAAAATTGGACCATATCCCAAGAAAATCCAAACTGACTATATATATACATATATATATATATATATATATATATATATATATATATATATATATATATATATATATATATATATATATTCTTTGTAGCAAATAAAATATTATATTGTATTTTCGGTGTATATATATATATATATACGCTACTCAAAAAATTATCGCATATGCTCGATATCTTTCATAAGCTTTAGTACAAAAATGCTTTGATTTAAATGGCCAAATCTCTTTTAATAATTAAGTTATTAAGACAAATAAAAAAAAGAAAATGTTAAGAAAACGTGAAGCTATAACTTTATATTAACCGTTGTTAATTTACTGTTAGCAATACATCCTACGGAGTGATAAAAATATTAACAAAATAGAATAATTTTTAATCGCCCTATACAGGGTCCTGCAATAGTGCGTCAGGCTTCCGTAGCTCCTATACAAATAATGTTAGGAATTCCGTTCTGGTACCAACTTATAACGTGGATTAGGTTGCATTTTTGCAAAATATTTTTGCACATACAGGGTGGCCCAAAAAGTTTGACGACAAAATCTACATTTTTTTAAATGGAACACCCTGTATTTTTTGTGCACATTTAGGTTCCTATTAGTGTATTTCATAAGTACACAAAATTTTATTTCATTGGGTTCAGCGGTTTGGGAGCTAAAAATTAAAAACCTACAAAATAACATTTTACCGCCCTGAAAGAAAATTGGTTAAAAAATAACTTAAAGATTTTTTTTTAAACAAAATTATGTGAAAGCTAATACCAAAGATATGAAGATAACAAGGAGTTATAAGTTTTTTTCCATTATATACAGGGTGTCCAAAATCCTGTTTTGAAAAGTACATATTTCAAACACGTTTTTTCCAAGTTTTTTAAATGGAACACCCTGTATATTATTCTACCATTCGATGAACAATTTAAATAAATTTTTTTTGGTAATTACAATTAAATTAAAATTCTCAACCGTTCTCAAGATATTTACCAAAAACCTAATATGAAGGTATCGATAGTGAAACAAAATACTCAGGCGGCCATGGAAACAAACAAAATATTATTTAATTGAACACATATTGACATTTAGACATAATTTTAGCTTCTTTGGAATTCACAGCTCAAAATGATAAAATAAGTAATCAAAGTCAAATAGTTTAAAAAAGAGGACGATAAAAATGCGTACCTAACTAATTAGCTAGAAGTTGGAAAATATTAATTTAGAAGATGTTCAAAATGTCTTCCTCCTTGTTGAAGGCATTTTCCAATTCTCTCTTGTAAGGATCTTTCCACATTTTGAAGCATTGCGGGTGTAATGGTGGCAAATGCTTGGATGATTCTTTGTTGCATGTTTTGTGCTGTTGTGGGAGGTTCCATATAAACAAGGTCTTTTACGTATCCCCATAAAAAGAAATCTAATTTCGTTAGGTCCGGCGATCTCGCAGGCCATCTGGTTGGTCCTCCTCTTCCAATCCAATGATCTTCATATCTGTCATTTAACAAAGCTCTAACTGGTTATGAAAATGGGCTGAAGCCCCATCCTGTTGCAACCACATATTTTGTGCTTGGATGTTTTGGGGCAGCAATCCGGGTAAATCATTTGTTAAAAATGCCAAATAAATTTCGCCGTTAAGGTGGCCGTGAAAAAATATGGACCTACCACATGGTCCCCTATAATTCCTCCCCAAACATTTATTGACCAACGGTGTTGGCGGTCTATTTGTCGTATTATTCTTGGATTCTCATTAGAATAATAATGGAAATTATGTCTGTTCACGCATCCAGTATTGTGAAACGTTGCCTCATCGGTAAATAGAACATTCATAAAAAAACTGGTTTTCTTGAAGGCGAATTTGTGCCCACTCACAAAACTCTACCCTTCGTTGAAAATCATTTTCATTCAGCGTTTGGTGCAACTGAATGTGGTATGCGTGATATTTATGGTTTTTTAAAATCCTTTGGACTGACCTTTCACTTATGCTAACTGCTTCTCCCACGGATGCCTGATTAATATTTGGGTTTTCCGTAACTGTCAGTAAAACTGCAAACTGTTTTTCTTCATTCGTGGCCACTTTTAACCTTTCTTGCTTTTTGTAGTCCACACTCCCTGTTTCAAGAAAACGCTCAAGGAGTCTATTAAAACTTATTGCTTCCGGACGGCGTCTGTCGGGAAACCGAGCTGCATAAACTCTACTTGCTAGCAAACAATTTTTCTCACTTTCTCCTAACACAAAAATCATGTCAATTAGCTCTTCCTTTGAAAAATGCATTTTTTCTAATAGAATATTATTACTTTCGCCCAAGAAGAAGTGGTTCTAATACGGTTACGAAATGTCAATATGTACTTATCCAATTAAATAATATTTTGTTTGTTTCCATGGCCGCCTGAGTATTTTGTTTCACTATCGATACCTTCATATTAGGTTTTTGGTAAATATCTTGAGAACGGTTGAGAATTTTAATTTAATTGTAATTACCAAAAAAAATTATTTAAATTGTTCATCGAATGGTAGAATAATATACAGGGTGTTCCATTTAAAAAACTTGGAAAAACGTGTTTGAAATATGTACTTTTCAAAACAGGATTTTGGACACCCTGTATATAATGGAAAAAACTTATAACTCCTTGTTATCTTCATATCTTTGGTATTAGCTTTTACATAATTTTGTTTAAAAAAAAATCTTTAAGTTATTTTTTAACCAATTTTCTTTCAGGGCGGTAAAATGTTATTTTGTAGGTTTTTAATTTTTAGCTCCCAAACCGCTGAACCCAATGAAATAAAATTTTGTGTACTTATGAAATACACTAATAGGAACCTAAATGTGCACAAAAATACAGGGTGTTCCATTTAAAAAAAATGTACATTTTGTCGTCAAACTTTTTGGGCCACCCTGTATGTGCAAAAATATTTTGCAAAAATGCAACCTAATCCACGTTATAAGTTGGTACCAGAACGGAATTCCTAACATTATTTGTATAGGAGCTACGGAAGCCTGACGCACTATTGCAGGACCCTGTATAATGTGTTGTTAAAAGGGAGAAATCTCATTTGTTAATATTTTATACCCTTACCCATTTCTGATATTTTATAATCCCAAATTTGACTACTCCCTTTCAACAGCACATCATACAGGGCGATTCAAAATTAATCGAGCATATGCGATAATTCTTTTGAGTAGTGTATATATATATATATATATATATATATATATATATATATATATATATATATATATATATATATATATATATATATATATATATATATATATATATATATATATGTAAACAGTACACAAATGTAAAAATTTTTAAATGTTTAATTTCATATATATATAATATATACGTTCGTAATATAACATATCTATATTTTTCTATTTTGTGACATGTTGGTAAGTCACTGCAAAAGTGCCTGTAAAACGTAAACATAATGCGTCGCAATCAAATCTCCGACGACCAGAAAATTTTGTTAAAATTGGAGCTATTTCAATTCCAGCTCTCCTCTGAGAGTCTAAAGAAAATTAATTCAATTCACATTATCTTTAATATATGCGGACGGGCCTGCGGCTCGTTCTCCATTTTCAAGTATCCTGTCACCTCCTACAGGCTTTTTTATTCCCAAGTGGTTGAAGAGCAATTATACTAACCCTAGTTATGCATCCTCCCTTTTGTGAATTATTCAACTCCATGAATTTAAGATATTGTGTTGCAAATCCGGATTTGTTTTTACTCAATTTATAATTAATACTTTTCTTGACAAAATATTTGTTAATACGTTTTTATTTTCACATAAAAAATAAGGCTCCCAATAAAAATTAATACTAATAATATTACAGCTGTTAGAATATAAAAATAATTTTGCAAACTCTGCAGTAAGTATAAAGTCTAAGGTTATTTATTATTTGTTAAAAAGTAACTTGATATAAATATACAGGTTGTCCCAACTTTATACACGCAATATCTTCGCCCCTATACAAGTTACAAAAATTATGGATGGTGGAGGAGAGGATAACCATCTGATTGTTTTAAAAAGTGTTCGTCGAAAGGAGCAACTTAAGGTGGCGCCACCGTAGCCAGAGGAGATTTTTTAACCAATGAGCATGAATTATTAGAGTGAGATACAAAATGAAAAAGGACAGATAGATACAAAATAAAGAAGAAAAGAAATACCAAAATCCCTCCACTGGCTATTGTGGCGCCATCCCAATTTGCTACATTCCGATGGCCACTTTTTCAACTTGTCCGCCATAAAAGATGGTTATCCTCCCTCCACCATCCATAACAAAAATAAACTGAATCGTTATAATAGTTAGTACAAAAAATAATTTTTAAAAAAGTGTAATACCCGGTAGTTCAAAAACTAAGACGTTCAGAATATATATATATATATATATATATATATATATATATATATATATATATATATATATATATATATATATATGAAGTTTTTATTTTTATTGTAGAATTAGTCCTTAAAGTGTGTTAAATAAGTTGTAAAACACCTTGTATAATGTTAGTTTAATAACAAGCAAAAATTTAGTTCCAAGTATAAATATAAATATTTTACAAATGTGAAATACAGTTCAAGTAGTAATTATATTGTAAATAATTTAATAAACATAAATAAAAATTGCATTAAATACATAGAAATGCCATTCGTTACACAATAAATTATGTAAAATTGGAAATATAAAATAAATTGCTAATTATACCCCAATAAAGTATGTAATATTTTGAAAATTATAAATTGCAAAACCCGGCATAATTTTTGACAATTATGCGTATAAATTTAACATTTTCTGTCGAAAAAAAACTGTTTATATCAAGACATTTATACAGGATCTTCGATAATTAATGTTACAAAGAAAAACTATGCAAAAATATTAAGATTTAACCTAACATTCTCATATAGCCGGGCTTGTTGCTACTCCAGTGAGGTAGGCAGCGTCAATCACCGGAGTTAAGCATTGAGGGAGCGCAGCCATTACTTGGATGGGTGACCGGGTGTCCGCCGGTTTTAGGCGTCGGCACGCAGGATTCTGCTCGGGACTTGACGGACGGGCCGAGTAGCAACCATCCAAGTTATAAAATAAATGGCGTGTGAATGGGAAGGAGTAGGGGTCAAGGCTGCAGCGCACCACCTAGGGGGGCGGTAGTAGGATCTAGATGCCTAAAAGGGCAAAAAAACATCTCTATATTCAAAAGTTGATTATAAGGAAGATACAGGGTGTCAAAGTAAAAAAATCTTTAAATTTATTTCGATAATTTTTGGGTTTTGAATATTTAAATAAAATACTTAAATACCCATGGCACGTGAGAAAAAATTAGGCTGTGGTGGACAACTTAAAAAATTATCTGAACCAAAGTTAGTTGTAGTTTTTCTAAAACTACCACATGTTTTAAAATGCCTAAATTAAAGTGGGTTTGGCGTCATTCTTTAGTAACTTAATATTACCAATTTTAAATATAAAAAGATCTTAGTAAATTAACAACACTTGGTTTTTTGTTCACAGCATATAATATAAACATTTAATTATATTTTTTTATTATTTATTAATTTTTAAATTTAAAATTTATAGGGTGACTGTACTAGAGACAATGGTTTTCGCTAAAAAAATTTTTATGTAAAATCTTTATATATTTAAATATCTGTACACAAACCCCAAGACCCTGTACGCATGTCTAAAAGTTTAGCTTTACCCTAAAAACGGTTTGCTAAATAAATTTTACTTACTTCGTACATATTTTATTAAATTAGTAATATATTAATAATTACACTGACTGGAAGAATTAAGTAAGTAATAGCAAAACTTTTTAGCAAATTCATATATTTTAAGGAAATAATACCGATCTAAAACATACAAATATAGTAACGTGTTTTACTGGCATGCAAAAATTATGCACCCAGGTTCGACTAAAACATGATGCAACTCCACTTCAGCAGAAAATAAAAATAAATCTGAAAGACGTGAAGCGGCAAAAATGAAGGAAGGTAATGCATACATAACCAATATGGATAAAGCATTGATGCTTACGGCAAAATACTAAAATAAGTTTAAAATGTCCCTATATAAACTTAAAAATTTAACAAACCTTGGTGAAGATTTTTCCAAACTAAACGACAATTTTACCAGACTATGCAGAAATGCAAATAAAGCAATTAAAATTTATAATGATCTCGACAAAAGTTAATCGATAAATTATATTTTTTAACAACTAACTAACAACAAAAATATGGTTTGGTAGTTTGCGCAAAACTTTAGCCTGGAATAATTTTTGCCAAGCGTTTAGATTTAACCAGATATTTTACGTACTTTTATAATTAGTCAACATCATGACGCTTTAAAACAACATCAACATGATTTATAGACGTAAATATAGCGCCTGTTCTGCCATTATAACCGACTTCAAAAACGAGGAGGTTTTCAATTCGCCGCGTATGTTTTTTCTTAAATCAAAACCTAAAGTTACAGGGTTGGTTACAAGCAAACCTATGTTTGTTTAAAAAAAATCATAATCGTTTTTCACTGTACTATTTTGCGGTAGAATCTTTTTACAAAGATTTCTGTTTATCTTTAGGCAATTTATAAAGGCTGAAAGCTTAAATAGTAACATACCGTCGGTTTCCTAAATAAAGTAAGAGAGAATCTGTGTGTCATATATCAGAAAGTTGTTTTTTGACAATCCTTTTTTTATTTCTGTAATCATTATTGAAAGGTAAAGGGAATACATTCGCGGGTAGCAGGTTCCATATTTTAAAATTCCTAGTGCACAGGGGTAACTACGAGTTTTTCTCTTGGTAGCTACAAATAGAAAAATATACTGGACAATTCCTTGGAGCAAAGCCCGTGGAAGTACCTATAAAAAAGCAAGTATCATTACTTAGACAAAAAGCTCCTCTTAAAGTGGAATCAAGATAGATATGGGAAATTTATTTCAGAAAGGGTATTCAAGTGTTTTAAAAATATTTACCAGAAGATTTTATTTAAATTAAAACGTTTCCTAATGTTATGATGTCGCAATTATTTTGATAATTTTGTTCCTAACCTTGTCAGTAAATCCTTGTAAATAAAGGATAATACTAAGATATGCACTGGATAAGTGAGTTGAGCTGGTAAACAAAGCGTATGGGTGAGTAGGAAATTCATAATAAACTGCGAATGACATTACTAGAAAATAATAGGTCAGGTGTCTAAGAAACCACAGCTACAGAACTTGGTAGTATGGTTATTATTTTAAATATTTGTTATTAACTGTTTAATCATTTTTA